>VMDR010001682.1:0-116594 GCA_007922815.1 Macrotus californicus
GGCTAAGAACTGAAGAATCAGGAAGTACATTTTCTTAAATGTATTTATAAGTGCTTTACTGTTCCACTCTGAATTTCCTTGTCAAACTTGCTACACAACTTGATCCATTTCACATTCCCCCCCCACCACCGCAAATCCACTCATGCATTGTAGACTTAACTGAAGGTTGTATAGGGGAATGGGAGGTATATGTTGAGTTTTCTTCATAAACTCAGAGCAAACAGTGTAAACACAACTTTAGCTACAATTTAACCATCCCAGCAGACCTTTTCATTCCTCCCCCAAGACTTGTTTGCTTTGTTTTGTTTTGATTTTCTCTTCACAAACACAGTACCCAACATTGCATTATTTTTTTTCCTCCCGCATTTTCTGTTCTCAATCCCTAATCATTCAAACTTGCATTTAACAAATAGTCGAGGGCCTACTCAGAGACAGCCACTCACCTACTACTTGTCATATCCCAGGTAATAGGGATACGAGAGTGAACAAAACAAAATCCCTGCTCTCATGGAGCTTACTTTCTCCCAGGGGGTGAAGACAGTGTATGTAGCAGAAGTCAGATTATGATAAGTGCAGTGAAGAAAAATATATATCGGGCTGAGGGGAAATAAGGAGTAATTGGGGTGTGTGTGTATGTATGTTTGTTTTGGGGAGGCTGAGGATCTTTAAATTACAAAGGGAGACTAGGGAAGGCCTCTTTGATAAGGAGACATCTGAGAGACATCTGAAAAAATAAGGGGAGTGGCCATAAGGAATCAGTGGAACAATTCAGCACCACTCGAGCTCCTACCACTGATGTTCACATGTGAATCCTTATAGAACTCCACAAAGCAAAGAGTCTGCCAGCAGCAGCACTGACCTTTCGTGGGCATTTTGCAACCATCTTTGTTAACTATTCCTTGAGGTCTTGCCCCAATTCCTAAGAAGCTAATTAATCAAAAATGTATCACAGGCCGGGCTTGTCAATCGGGCTAAGCTTTTAGTAGAATTTGTACAAGGCAATTTCCAGAAAAATAGGAATGACATGCAAATATTTTCTTTTTCTATCCTTTAACCTAACATAATACTGTTTTTCTAGAAATATTTCCCAAAGAAATAATACAAATATGGACAAAACTTTAACTGCAGAGATGATTGTTGGTGTATGACTGATAAAAATGAAAACTTGAAAATCTAAACTCTAACATAATTTTTATAAAATAATAAAGCCAGGCTCATTAAGCTATTTGATGTCTATAAATAATTACTGGTGACATGATAAATTGATTATAAGTGGTACAGTTAGAGAAAATGTTATCAAATAATGCATAGAAGTTTTGCCTGCAAAGTTTCTGTTGAGAAATCAGCTGACAGTCTTATGGGAGCTCCTTTGTAGATAACTAACTACTTTTCTCTTGGTGGCTTTAAGATGATCATTGACTTTAACCTTTGGATTTTGATTATGATGTGTCTTGATGTGGGTCTCTTTGGGTTAATCTTGTTTGGGACTGTGCTTCTGGACTTGTATGTCTGTTCCTATCACCAGGTTAGGGAAGTTTTACATCATTAGTTTTTCACATAGATTTTCAATTTCCTGCTCTCTCTTTCTGTTCTCCTGGTGCCCCCATGATGTGAATGTTGGTGTGCTTGAAGTTGTCCCAGAGGCTCCTTAGGCTGTCTTCATTTTTTGGATTCTTTTGTCTTTTTGCTGTTCTGATTGGGTGTTTTCTGCTTCCTTACCTTTCAAATCTCAGATTTGATCCTTTACTTCACCTACTCCACTGTTGATTCTCTGTAGTGTAGTCTTTATTTCAGTTAATGTATTCTTCACTTCTGACTGGTTCTTTTTTATGTTTTTTTTAATCTCCATTTTTATGTTTTCTGTATTTTTGTTGAAGTTCTCATTAACTTAATCTACTCTTTCCCTAAGTTTATTGAGCATCCTTATGACCAGTGTTTTGAGCTCTGCATCAGATAGATTGCTTGTCTCCATTTTGTTTAGTTCTTTTTCTGGAGTTTTATTCTCTTATTTGGGACTAGTTTCTTTGTCTCCTCATTTTGCTGACTTCCTGTGTTTGTTTCTATGTATTAGGTAGAGCAGCCAGCTCTCTCAGGCTTGATAGAGTGGCCTTATATAGTAAGTGTCCACAGACTCCAATGGCACAGCTTCCCTGATCACCCAAGTTGGGCATTCCAGGTACAGCCCCTGTGTGGGCTGTGCACACCCTCCTGTTGTAGTTGAGCCTTGATTGCTGTTGGCACCTCAATAGGAGGGATTAGCCCCTGGACCCATCAGCTTCCAGGAGTGGCAGCAACCACCCTGTGGAAGATCAGCTCTACAGGGGCTGACCCCATAGAACAGGACTTACTTTAGCGGGGCTCTGGTGCCTGCTGAGACCACCCTTAGAGTGTGTCCCTTGTGGAGGAGGTTGAGTGGTGCTTCAACATGGTCTGAAGCTGTCCACCAGGTGTTCTGGCTCTGGGGCTCCCCTGAGGAGATGCAGGTCAAGGTCAGCAACCACCTGTGACCTGCCCAAGGCCACCTGGCATGAGGTACAGAGTCAACTGCAGATGGCTGCTAGATGTGTTGGGCTGGAGGTACCCAGGAGAGGCCTAGCTGTGAATAGAGGCTGGCTGCTGCTAGTGCTGGGCCTGGGGCCCTTTAGTGAGAGGTATGGGGCACACCGAAGCCAGATGCTACTTGTTTGAGAGATTTTAGTAAAATCCTGCTTATTTGAGATACTTTAGGGAAATTTGAAGCATAAGCCAAGACAGGCTATTTGCAAGGGAAAGCCACTAGAAGTAGCTTGGGTTGAGCAGATAAATTGGGTGGGTGGGCTCTCAAGGAATCACCAGGGTAGGGCTAACAGTGATAACCAGGTTAAGGGAGATTCAGATATGACTCTTACCTGCTGGCTCTGTGAGGGGAGGACTCAGAAAAGGAACAAGGGCTTCTGCCAGCACTTCTGTCTGGGAAAAAGCTGCCCCTCCCAATTCTCACTCTAATGCCAGACAATTCAGTTTCTCCCTGTAGGTCCCTGGTGCCTTTTGAGCTGCTGCCCCAGCACTAGAACTCAGTGCTGGTGAATCTGAGTAAGGAACCACCTGGGGTTTCAGCAGCCCTGCATCTCCCTCAGCTACAATCCCTGCTGGTTTTTATAGCCAGAAGTTATAAGGACTTCTCTTCCAGGCACTGGAACCCTGGGCTGGGGTCTCTGGTGTTGGGCTGGGTTCCCTTGCTCCTCAGTGGGGACTTCTGCAACTGAGATATTTCTCCTGATCTTTATCTACCACACATGGGTGTGGGGCCAGCCCATCCTACGTCTCCACCCCTCCTACTAGTTTCGATGTGGCTCCTTCTTTATATCCTTAGTTATAGGACTTCTGTTCAGTTATTTTTCAGGAAGTTCTGAATAGTGGTGGTTCTGTAGTTTAGTTGTAATTTTGATGTGGTTGTGGAAGGATTTGAGTACCGTGTTTACCTATGTTGCCATTTGACCGGAAAACAAAAGCTTTCTTAGTGGCCGTCTAAAGTTTCCTCTCCTTTAGAGTTTGTTTAGTTCTGCAACTAAGGTATAATCTTTTTGCAGTCTCTACTCCATGGTTTCAAGAAAGTCTGTCTCTTCTGGATGATTGGAATTCAAATGTAGTCTCAAAAGTGTTTTCAGGAAGAAAGCTGATGGGTTGTGTGTAGAGTTCATCAGATTTTCTTCATGTCTTATAGAGAATAGAGCACTGTGTCTGAAACAGTTGTTTTTTTATATTTCTTATATTTTGTCCAGTTGTTTATGATAGGAAGGCAAGTCAGGTACCAGGTATTCTGTCATGGTCAGAAAAATAACTTTGTTCTTTATACTATTTTTTTAATAAAATTTTTTTTTAAACTTAAAAAATAATTATATTTTTTTCCGTTACCACTTAGTCTCCTTATACCTCCCTTCCCCCTCAATCACCATACTGTTGTGCACGTCCATGAGTCCTTTTTCCTTTTTGCTCAATTCCTCCAACCTCTAACCTCCCCGCCCCTTAGCTGTCATCCTGCTCTCTGAGTCTGTCTCTGTTTTGCTTGTTAGTATTAACAAAATCTTTTAATAGTTCCTAAGTTTTCTACAATGGGCATGCATTATTCAGAAAATATATGCAATATTTTTGTATGAGTTTCCTATTGCTTCTGTAACAAGTTACCACTAACCTAGTGGCTTTAAAAGCACTAATTTATTATCTTACAGTTTTGCAGTTCAGAAGTTCAGCAGAGTCTGACTGGGCTAATATCAATGTGTTGACAGGCCTGCATTCCTTTTAAAAGCTCTAGGGGAGAATGTGTTTCTTTGCCCTTCCCAGCTTTTAGAAGTTGCCTGCATTCTTTGGCTCATGGCCACTTTCTCCATCTTCAAAGTCAGAAGTATAACATCTTTGAATCTATTTCTAACTCTGATTCTCCTCGCTGCCCCGCCCCCAACCCGACCCCCCAAAAGACCTTGTGATTATATCAGAACCAAGTGATAATCCAGGATAATCTCCCCATCTCAAGATTCTTAAATTTATTACCTCTGCATAGTCCCTTTTGCCATGTAGGGTAACATATTCATAGGTTCCACGGATTAGGACACAGACATCTTTGGGAGACCGTTATCAGTCATTAGGATAATAAGTCATCCTTCTTGGAATGCGCTGTAACAAAAGTTATTCTGCTGACATGTTCCACATACACTTTGAACAACATCGGGGCACCTGGGTTTTAGTAATACATAGCAAATTGCTATTCATTTTCCTAAAGTCATGTGGAGACACACTGTTGATGTTGTTGTGGATGTTGCCTTATCTGCAAGGTAGACAACATATTTACAGGCACTTGGGATTTGCCACATATGGCCTCAATTTTTTTTGGCTCCTGGTTTCTGATTTTCTCTAGTGTACCCTTGATTTTTTGTGACATCTTTGAGCATACCTGCCAGTACTAATTTCTAGGCCTATTACCATTCCCTAATCACTGTACTGAATTTTTTTCTCAAAAGTTACCAAACCATTGTCCTTTTGATTTCCTCGGTCAGTGTATGGTACCATGTTTTTCTAAACTTAGGCTCAAAACCTCTTTCTAATTTTTATCCGACCTTTACTTGCTCTGTCTAATCAATTGTCAGATTCTGTAGATTTTTTTCGAGGCATCTCCCAAATTATCTCTCGCAAATTGTGTTTCACTTTAATTCTCAGAGCCGTCATTGCATTTGATATTTGAACTATCACAAATGTATTATAAGTCTCTTTGCTTATACTTTACTTCCAAATTAACTTCACAAAATGAGTCTTCCTAAAGATTTTTTTCGATGCAAACATTTTTAGATACTCCTCAGTATCCATAAAGTAAATTTCCGACTCTTTAATATAAAAACCGCACTCTTCCCTTTTAACAACTCACGTCATGTCTGATCTCAAATTTAGACTCCTTTTATTTTGTTTTCCTTGACCATGCCAGCTTTCAGCAGTTTCTCATCAACATGAACGAATTTCTATAGCAGTCTTCTGTAGAAATCTTTTAGTAACTTATCAAATTATGTTTTGATTTATCTTTATAGAATTATATCATTTTATGTTTTACCCTCTTACTGAATTTTCCAACCAGAGAATCCATGTTTTGTAGGTAGGTCTTTGAAGCCTTTATAATATTTAATACCTGGTTAAGAAACATCTATTTGTGAGTAAAAAAGAATGGGACTTAAGGTTACATTTTCAACAGGTGCTTTTTTTTTTTTTTTGAGTGGAAGAGGTTTTTAAAACACTCTTTAAAAAGACACTTTTATTGTGTCCTTATAACCATTCTGTAGGGTTAAATTAGAGATCTTCATTTGAATAATTTATGCAATTTCCATAAAGCAGTTTAATTACTGATGGGCAGAGCCAGGGCTCTTTATTCCTACCTCCATATTCTTTCTGTTCTATCTGATGACCTCTCGGAATCTGACTCAGTATTTCTTATTTTATTTAAAATTTTTAGGTCTCCATGCAACTTCCTTAGTAACCACACAGACTATGTTAATCATTTTTCTCTGAAATTGACCTCACTCTGTAGTTCTCTGTTGGCAGAATAATCTTCCTATAGCTCATGAATCAAATCAACTTTGTTTTTACAGCAGAACCTAAAAAACTCCTTACTTCCTTCGCGACACTGCCTTGCATTCCCTATTCCTCAGTTTCAGTTCAGTCTTTTGTACAAAATAAGAAACACAAAGTATACTTGGATTGTTTTAAAATTGTCCCAGATGTCTCCAGGGTTGACTCAGTGTTAAACCTCATGGAAACCCTAGTTTGTTTGGCTGAACCTGGGATTGGGATTTAGGGAATTATGATAATTATGGCTCATCTTATGATCCGAGGCCAAGTATTTATTTTTCTTTGCTCTCATTGCTCCGTCAGCAAAAGGTAAAATTTATTCTGTGTAACCAAAAGGTCGATGGCAAAGGATAGCAGAAGTTGCATGATGTCTGTGAGCATTAGGCTGCACAAAAGCTAAATATAACCATCCCAACTGCTGCAGGGGACCAGAGTGTTCCGATATTGCTCCCCGGCCGCCCAGCAATGAATGTGTTACCCGGCTCCATTTTTCAGACCAAATCATACGACACATTTTAAAATAATAAATCTGAGATATTTCAACATCTCGGTAATAAGAACCATGGCGATGATGAACATGGTAGTCGTCATTTGTTGAGCCTTGAGAGTGTACCGGATTCTGGATGAAACTTTACAGAACTCCTGCAAGGTGTGCATTCTTAATTCCTTTTTGCAGAAAAAAAAAAACAACAAACCAAAAATAACAGGCTCCGTCCGGATAACTGGCTCACTGGAAATCACAGAACTAGTGAGGTGCAAATTGTCATCACTCTGACCCCAGGCTTGGGCTTACAACCAGCACGTGTGTCCCTCCCACTGACCAAGGCTCTGGGCACACCGGGGGGATCTGCGAAGTGGAAACTACTCTTGTTCTCTGTGACAGTTTGACTCGTTCTATAGTCACTTCCTAGGCTTGTTATGCTGAGGGTATTTTAAGAGAAAATAAGCTAGAAAATAACTTCAGGTTTCAGTTTACTTACAATTTGGTTTAAGAATGTGATCCTGTGCTCTCTTTGTTGATTTTACTTCACTCCCTTCTTTTCTTCCTTCCTCTCTTCCCCCTCCTCTCCTTCTCTCTTCTTCCCAACCCCCCTTCTTCCCTACAGCCCTCCTTCCTTTCTTTCTAAAATTTAATGGCTTCGTACTTCAAATCTAATACAAGAATGATTGATTAAATTGCTCTCTACTTTTAATACCTAGCCAGCATGTCTCTATTACATTGTAGCAATGTTTTTAAAAACATTCAGGGCAGACTTCTGGCTTTCGTGACATGTCCTCTAATTTGAGACAGTAATACCTTCAATTTATGGGGCAGAGTGTCACAGATATCAGAACTTCTCTCCAGGCAGTTGTTCCCTAGTGTCGTTGGTACCGACATAGAGTTGAAGGCATTTTGGCAACGTAACAGGGCAGCTTTCCTCATCCCTTGGCTGTCGTGGCATACAGAATCAGCACAGCCGCACACGGTGTAGACATCACCCAGAAGACACAGAGGTGTTTATATACTCATCACATGTTCACTGGCCTCCTCCTTTGTTGAAGTATCAAGGCGTTGGGCCCTTGTTCGATCCCGCCAATGCATTAGTTCACTTCACAACTAAACACTGGGCGCAAGAGTAAACCCCCCGGTAAAAATCAGTCCTCAGTTTCGCGAAGCTGATCCAGTGCACGCGTTCTAGCTTTGTGCAGCAATCTGTGCATGCTTCCAGGGCTGGGTGGAGTTTGTCTATGGGCTCAGGAGTCTGCAGAACGGCGGCAAAAACTAGCTTGAGATTTTAAATTAATTATCATACAAATATTTTTTGTGTGCTGCTCTGTTATTAGTCTAGATGTGTTCTTGGGTCATCTTGGTGCCTGCGTCTTCCCTTTGGCTTTGGTTTTCTTCGGTAACTTCAGCACCCCCTCACCAATTCCCTGCTCCCTGCCGTGCTTTAATATTCTGAAGAGCCCTGTCAGGCTTCACTTTATAGATGAGGAAATTAAAACTCAAAGAAGTTAAATAACTTCCTCAAGGCCACACAGCTAGTCATGGTAGAGCTGGGGCTTTGATTCACACCTATCTGATTCCAAAAGTTGTATTGGCAACCACAATTTTACTCTTGCACTCTTTAACGCATTTCTTCCGTTCGTTCAACACTAAGTGCTTAAGCACACGGGGTTGTGACTTCTCTGAGATAGTCTAGGACTCCTGGCACAATGCAAACTCTGGTCTGCCAAAACATGTGAATGATAAAGGCATATATTATTCCTGGTGCGATTTTCAGCCTAGGATCGTTCCAACCCACTATAGGGTTTAATGTTTCTAATGCTCTTCAGTTTCAAGAGGACAATCATCCATTTTCATTGGGCCGTTCTTTGGTCTTCAGCTCAACCCTTCCTGCTCCACTCCAGTCCACGCCTCTCTCATCACCCGTCAGATACCTTGTTCTATAAATCACCCTGAAATTTGGGGGTGACTGTGTGTAATTATCATTCACTCGAGTGTCAGGAATTCCTTTTTGTGTGTATGTGAGCTATCCAAACTACCGGCGTCTCAGGACCGGTGATGTAAACCTCCTCGTCAAAAAGGGATGAACAAATGCACTGCCTTTTCTGATAGCTCTTCAGAATTTACACGTTTTTCTAATACTACCTGAGCTGAGGGTGGTGGGGTTTTAAAGGGGCCCTGTGTAAGCAGAATGTGTCTTGTTTGAAGAGACATGGGGTCAAAGCACACAAGAACATCTCCTGGTCAGGACCTGTTTTACCTTAGCCAAGTTCCTCAGTTTTTCCAGGCTTGAGTTTCCTCATTTATAAAATTGGGTATGTTACACTAGACAGTGACTGTATGTCAGAATTGTGAGAGCGATTCTTAAAAACACAGACTCTCAGTCTCCACTCAGAGATTCTGGTTTAGGAGGACTGAGACTAGACTGGGAACCTCTGTGTCTTAACCAGTTGCCCAGGTGATTCTATTGCCAGCTGTCATTTAAGAGAGATTGTGTGGGAACCACACATAATATTCTACACTTCGATGCTTCAGTGGACTTTTGGTGTGATTCCATCAAACCTATTTTTCTCCCACCTAGGATTCCCATTGCAAGGAGTGAAGGGCTAGCATCCCAGCTGCAGGCCTCTGTTCAAGGTTCTTCCTGCAGCCAGCAGTGTCCTTGGAGTCTAGTTCAAAGCTGGAGAGAGCGAACCATGGAGCCGGCAGCCATTGGTGGAGGGGCTGGCCCAAAGGAAGTGAAGTGTTTCAGCCAGAATGTACTGACGCACGACCAGGAAACCACAAGACTGGTGAAAACCTTTCCAAGCCTGAGCTCTGTGATCAAAAGAGGTGCAGGAAGCAGCGCTGCCAAGAGTCCTTTCTGCTGCTGGCTGGAGCCCTGAGCTTCTGAGGCTCTCGGAGTCAACTCCTCGAGCAGATGCTGTCGCCCAAGGAGCCGTTACTCAAGCATTTTCTTGCTTTGCTCTGAGGTGGCCCCCACAGGTGGGTGGAAATAAGTTGCTGTCTCTTTTTTTTTTTTCCTCATTTCTCTTTTTTGGGCAGAGATTGCTATCGGGTTACACACTCTGATTTTTCAGAAGCCATAGGTTACTGGCTGTTTATCCTTTGCCTGCCAAGTGGCTATTGTTTGATGTTCAGGGCCTGTACAAAAAATCACAGCCTAAAACTCTTACCAGTACCTAGATCACCCAATCAATATCAATATCCTGGACTTCAACAGGAGTGAACTTCCTTTATTTATTGCATCATGAGCATTGCCCCTTCTCCCAAGATGCTCTTCCTTTTGTTCCTCATAAGAACAGATCAACCAGGAATTATAGTCAGATTCCCGTCATGAATAGAGATCATGTTTGGATACAAGGTCAAAATCATTGTGTTCCTGTGAATTCTCTCTTTCCCTGGCCAGAGCAACTGCTAGTTGCCGTGCAATAAATCACATCATCGTATAGCAGATCCAGATCACAGCTGAGACTAGCGTGTCCTGAACCAGGTCCTGAGAGCTAAATAATGGAGAAATTGGACTGACCCCGGAGCACTTTAACTGATTGCCTGGTAATGGGGTATTTTTCCTGGAAAAACAACAGAATCATTCTGAACTATTGAATCTGTCATGGGTTCAGGCTCCCATGTAAAGGAAAATAAAGCAAGTGTGATACATTTTCATTTGGCCTTCTGCCTGCTTTCTTGCTTTTTGTCTCGTATCGCATGCTTCCATTTATAGTTTTCAAACCCCGACTCGATGGCCCACAGTATTGCCCATGGGGCATGAAATCTACAGTCTCGATCTGCTTGTTACCCAAAGCTCAGCAAGTAGGAGGCGGCCAGTAGCTTTTGTGAGGCAATACCCTGAGTGTTAGCTTAGGTTTCAATCAGTTAAGGAAACATGGAAAGTAGTCAGTGGGGAGAGGCCATACCCCCTCTGCAAAGATTTCAGAGGTCAAGGTTTGAGAGACTCGGCCGAAACTGAGCAGCGATGAGCAAGTGTTTTCTGAATGACTCTTTCCCTGGGATGTTTATGTAAAGTGGAGCCTTCGCAAACACATTGTCCCGTGTGCATTCTGAGACGTGCCTTTTTGGGGGAAGTGCTAACTTTGTACACTGCTGACACGAAACATTTGAAAATAAACCCTTTTTTTCTTCTCTCTCTCGCTCGCTCTCCAACACTTTTGGCTCAGCTTATCCTACCAAAACACACTTCAAAAGACTTCTTTATAGAAAGAATGTTTCAAAAATATAATATTCCATCTGTTATTTCAATAATACATGCTCTGGGACTCTCTTTATGAACCATTTTCCTTTCTTTGCTCCCATTTGTATGTATAAATATTTGATTCAAGAGCCCTGAGGAATAGTCCGCCAATCGGGTCCCTGAATTGTGAACATTCCCAACCCTATAATTTTGTCTGTAGCAGGCATCTCCTGCTGTGGAACTAACTGCTAAGGGATTGTAGCAATGTAACCCTCGGACTGCTCCATCTCAAGGCTGCTCTGAAGTGGAGAGAAGGAAGCAGTTTTAATTTTGATAAAATAAACTTTATTTTGTAACTTTATTATTTGTTTTTCTTTCTCCTTTCAACACTTCATAATAGACATGTCTGGTAATTTGAAGTCAGCCTCCCTGGTTGAGGTGCCTTAGGCCACCCCCAATTCTTGTAGGTTTTTAAAGGGGTAGCCACACAGTGTTTGGTCCTGTCGTTCCAAAGTGCAGACCCCAGGTTTTTCTACCTCACGCGAACTGAACCAAGCCACATCCTGACTCTTATTAAACATACTCCCGTGGAGCTTTCCAGTGGGTGGCAACAGGAGATGTGTGAGCACTGTCATGCCACCCAAATGTGTTGGAAATGTCAAATGATGTTCAAAATTCTAAGTACTTTTCTAATTTTTCGTCTTTGCTCACCAGATGTCTACTCCAGCAATTACTGGAGCATTTAAGATTATCACATGAATTTCATGGGAACCCCCTCTTTGATATAATAAACTTGAACATGTTGCCAGGAATAAAAGGCCTTTATGGATGAAATTTAATATATTTTGAATCATGCTCAAAGAAATCTTTTGCTGTGTGTGAAGAATAAAATAAAAATTTCCTTTATAAAATTTTATAGCTGGATGGGTAGGGAAAAGTATTTTCCAGTATAAAAATATTTTCCTGTCTCTTCTTAAATTAAAAAAAATACAAAGTTTTAGATATGCACATACAATTAAGTCTAATTATGACCATGTAATAGCCAAATCTTTCTAGACACAATAGGGTAGAAATGTGGCAGAGCTTTAAAAATGTCTATAACTTTGACCAAGAGATTATGTCCTTAGAGGTTTACTCAGGAAATCATGGCACAAAAGTATATGTCCATAGATGTTTATCCTTGCATTATTTAAAAGAGTGAAGTATGTGAAGAAGTCCCGTTAGCAGTCTGAATAAGAATTCACATATATTTAGTGTTGCTTTTAAAAGATTTTTTTCCCTTAAGTATTATTTCTAAGTATTAATTTGAATCTTGTCATTCCTAACTGTTAGTGAGTTAATATTATTAAAAACTGCTTGATTTAATCTCGATATGATAGATGTTAAAACAATAACCTATAGAGGAGTGTTAACTTTCACTTCCAGCTGTGAAGTGAAAGGAGAATAGATTCTATCTGACCAACACTCCAACTATAACTTAAAATTCTGGATGAATTTTAAGAAATTTGATGGCATTGGAGAGGTGTAAGGCACCAATAATTTCAAAATAGTAGAACAAAGAAAGATATGAGCCGGGCATTTGGAGCTGCCTTTCCCATGAGGTATTTCCAAATTTAAAATTATGGCTAATAGTTTCAAGAAAATATAGGACAAGGTGAAAAGTATTAGCAGAGAACTGGAATCTATAAAAATAATTAAATTGGAATTTTAAAATGAAAACTCTGATAACTAATTTTTAAAAATCAGTGGGTGGGTTTAAGAGCAGATTAGACATAGCCAAGATGTAATTAGTGATTTGGAAGGTAAGTCAGTAAAAAGTATCCAGAATAAAATAGAGGCAAAGGAAAGTAGTAAGGCTCTTGGACATAGGACATATAAAGAATAGGGGACACATAGGCAAAGCCAAAGGGGGGTGGGATCAAGGGTGGAAAGTGGGGATGGCTGGGGTGGGGGGAGTGATGGGGGAAGGATGGAAACAACTGTACTTGAGCAACAATGAAAAAAAGTTAAAAAAATAAAATTAGATGAAACAAAGAATAACAAATGTGTAAATGTGGTCCTAGAAGAAGAAAGAGAGAGAATGGGGCAGAAACAGTATTTGAAGAGATAATGCTGATAATTTTTCAAAACTTCTGAAAAACATTCAGCCATAAATTCAAGAAGTGTTATGGACATGAAGTAGGAAAATATAGAGGAAATGACACCAAGGAAAAATCATAATAAAGCCACTGAAAGCCAAAGAGAAGGAGAAAAATCTCAAAGCTGCAAGATAAAAATGGACTTTGATTTCAAAGAAACTGTAAGAAAGCAACTGACTTCACAATCAAAACGATGGAAGCTGGAAAATAATGGAAATCATATTCACATAGCTGAAAGAAAAGGGTTTCCTACCTTAAATTCTTTACCTGGTAAAACTGTCTTTCAAAGTTCAGGTAGAATAAACACTTTCAAACACCAAGTTTCTTCAGCCGCAGCAGAGCTTCACTAACGGTAATTTTAACGGGAGTTCTTCATGCAGAAGAGAAACGATCCTGGATGGAAGCATGGGAATGCAGGGAGAAATACAGTAGAACTATTCAAGCCAAAACTGAAAACGAAAGCCAACTGTCCATCAATAGCAGGATGGGTAAATTAATTATGTTCTGTGTATGTAAGAAGGTACTAAATAGCAAAGACACTAATCAAACCACAGTTACATGAATCAACGTAGGTGAATCTCCACATTCTCTTGAGTGAAAGAAGCAAGACACACAGAATATATATTGGACAGGGATATACATTTCCAAAAAAAGGCCAAAACACACATGAGGTGAAAGCTGAGAACATTGTTACCCGTGGCAGGGAGCACAGTAACTGGAGAGAAGCACAAGACATTTGTAAGGGTTGCGATGCTTTCTTGTTTTGGATCTCATTCCCCACCAGGAGCGTGTTTACTTTGAGAATATTAATGAAGTTATACATGATGATTTATGTATATTTCAATAAAGGGAGGGAGAATATACTCCTGAGGGAATTTTAGTCACATAATGAGAAAAATACATGTTTTTTTTTTTTTTGAGTGAAGGAATGAGAAAGGAGTACAGAAATAGCTCATTTGAATTTTGCTTCCTTAAAAGGGATTTTTAATAATTTGGAGAACACTCCATGGAATTTTGAGATTTAAAAAAAAAATCAATGCCTAAGGATAATAACCCCTTTCAATCTTTCTATAATTAGTATTCAGTCATGACTTCTGGTTCTTGAGGCTGTTGTTGGGTATGACAGCTTTTCTTAAATGAGACATTTCTTTCATTAATCTTGAATAATGAGTAAAAATGTGGCCATTTACATGTGGCCTATTGTAGACTGTGATTTAGAGCACCAGAGAGGCCCAAGGATGGATCATAATTTGATAAATGAGGTAGTTATTTAACACTACATCTGCCTCACGATGCACAGACCCAGGGGGAAAAGATGCAGGTGGTGGGTAGACTTTAAACTTTCTTAGAAACTAACAAAGTTGAAAACTCTAAATAGAAACCTTGGAAAGCTCTGGGTTACTGTGAGAATAAAGGGGATCAGGGAGATAAGCCTCTGAAAGGAGACCCCAAAGCAAGGAGGCAGAAGCTCGAAGTAATCTGTTCTTAGGAAACCCATTGAGATAAGAGTCTGTAACAATTCATTTTTTTCTTTTTCCTTCTTTCTTTCTCTCTTTCTCTTTTTTTTTTTTTTTTTGCTTTGAACATGTGTTTAACAGCGAGGAAACTATCTCAGCTGACAAACTTTGCTTACAGCATGGTTAAAGATGGAATGCTTTAGTTTGAGCTGGAGGTTCCTATCCAAGAAGCCAAGAAGCGGAGTAACAGCCAGTGGAGGGGCTATATAGTGTAGCTAGGGTGCTTCTCCAAAGTAGAAAGTGAGCCTCCAGCGGAATGCAAAACAGAACTTCTTCCTTGTGTCTCCAGTGACATTTGTATATGCCTAGAAACTAACATGGTCAAATGCTTATTTATTCAGATACAAAATTACAGTGCTGCACCATAAATGTTTTAATGTTCTCAACAAGAGTCTTCAATCAGTTTGGCATGGGTTTTTTAATCTTTGCAAAAATAAATTTTGTGAACAGAGCTATCTTAATATGTTTGAAGCAATTTTTACTTTCTCTAGAATTTTGGCTATCTTTTAATGTGATGCTGACAAAAACATCTTTTTTTTTCTCAGGGAATGAGAATAAAGAGAAATAAGACCGCTTTTCATTTACCTTTACACTTTCTCCAGCAGACATGACATTGGCGTGACAGTTCAAGAGGAACGAAGCCTCCGTGATACTTGTTCCCGTGACGCTCTTCATGGGACCTGCGTGTTGGCTCTATAGGACTTCCAGCAGCTTCCAGGTAAGGAAATATGTTTCTTCCTGGAACCATCCTGATAGCCACTGCGGTCAGCATCACTAACAGAATCACCTGGCCTCTTCCTTAACAGACTTGCATCCTAGAGGTTCCCAGACAGCCTAGAGACTCACTTAGCTCACAGAATCTTGGGATATTTGCTAGTCCTCAAAATGGAAATGACCATCTAGAAGTGAACAGTACAATATCCCCAGCCTTGCTCAAAGGAGGGCATTTTGATAAAGGCATTTTGGTAAACAAACTCCACACCCATTCTAGCCTGTGAAAGTTACTATTTTTGTTGGGACAATACGCTTTCTGCCTCTCCTTTCCTGTGACAAACTTTGTCCCCTGGCCACAGGGTGAACAGGTGGTTATTCCAGGTCTGTATCTTTTTGGTTACGGTGACTGGCTGAAGGGGAGGTACATGATCTAAGAAACGTCCGTCTTCGTCTTTCCCTGGGCCTCGTCTGTTCTCTGAGGTTCCCAGGACTGGAGGATGTCTACCTGGGGTTGCTGGCAGATGGGTGGAGAGAAGGTGCTTGCCTAATGAAGCCCAGCAAGGCAATGTCAGGCGGGAGAATCTGTGGCTTTGATTTCTGGTTATAGACCCTGAGGCTCTTCGGTCAGTTCCCTGACTTGCTCAAGTGTGCTCCAAAGCTTTGCAAATGAAGGGATTCTCTTATTACACAAGCCAGTTAGAGTTGATTTCTGTCACTAGCAACTCCCAAATTCTTAATGAACAAAAAGACATCATCAAGAGTAATATGAGGGCCAAGAACCGCCGATGGCTCACAATTTGGAGCTCTTTTTTTGCGGCATCTTATTAAAAAATGTTCTCTTATTTGTATGGGTCCTTGCCAATTGGACATGAAATATACTTGTCATATATATTGTGATAATTTCCAAATAGTCCCAGCTCTCCATATGGCTTCTCTCAAAGGGCAATGTTTCTTAAATTTCCACATGCTTTCAGGAACTAAAGATCTGATTTTTTTATACCAAACGCGATGA
This sequence comes from Macrotus californicus, assembly GCA_007922815.1. Classification (NCBI taxonomy): domain Eukaryota; kingdom Metazoa; phylum Chordata; class Mammalia; order Chiroptera; family Phyllostomidae; genus Macrotus; species Macrotus californicus. The sequence continues at coordinate 16,148 of VMDR010001682.1, forward strand.
TATCTATATTATAACCTTGATTGGCATGAAGAATATAGTAACATCTGCTATATTCCAGGCACTGTACTTGGCGGAAGTTTAATGAATTTAAAAATGGCCTTAGACCTCAAGTTACTTAAAACCAGAGGTTTCTTGATTTATAAAAAAGAATATCATATACTGTATGTATGATTAATTAAAGAAACAGTGGCTAACATAAACTGAGTAATTTGGGCATTAAGAAGAAACTATCACTATGGACTAGGAAAACGAAAGAGGTGGAACTTGAGCAGGGTCCTCCTGCAGGACAGCTAGTTTCCGCTTGTGCAGAAAGCAGGGATTTTCAGAGAAAAGAAATTGTGGGGACAGAGAGAACAGAGAGAATTCGATCTGTGTGCCAGCACCGGAAGCTTGAAGAGGAGGGCGTTCACCCCTTACCATCTACCATTTTCCCATCTGTGTCTTTACTGACCCTCCTTTCCAGTTACAATTTCTTGCTGAATTTTGATCTGAGGGTGAGAAGAGGGAGCTAACCACCCCATCTGGAGCTCCCCTTGACACATGGTCCCTAGAAGCCTTTTGTATGCTCCTATTCTCTATGCATCCATGGGCTTCCCTTCTGATCATTCATCAAAGTAAGGGGCCATCTGCTCTGTGCTCCATGAATGAAATGGAGGCATGTGTTCTGTGGCTTCCTTCCAGCTTCCCCTTCTTTACATCTGCTGTGCCTCTTTGAACAACCCATGGGGCACAACTGATGTCTCACCTTACTGCAAGGTGCATGACCCTTTACTTTCAATCCTATTTTACTTTGAAAGCTACCTGCACCCCCTGCTGTTTGGGTGTTATTGCAGAAACCCTTACCGTCCACCAAACCACTGGTTGTTTAGATTTCTTTGGCAGTAACCCATTTTACCAAGGAAAGGTATTAAAACGTTTCATTAAAAGAAATTTAACATTTCAACCAATTCTTCTATTACAGGAAGAATAACAACTTTCAATTTATATACCCCAGCCCCTTTGAAGTACATTATTGACATTTGCTAACCAATCTCCTCTATATTCTTGGGCTCCTCACCTCACAGGAGAGGGTTTGAAGCTAGAACAACCTTGAAACTACTGTGTAACATGAATGAAAATGTCCCTGGGAATGTGGAGCCAGGGCTAAAAAGAATATTGCAAAGGTCTTTTGAAAACTGTGTGTGTGTGTCTGAATATGTAATTGACACATGCTCATTTCCCTGAAACCAGAGAAAGACCTGCCCGTGACTAGAAGGGAGAACTTTTTTAATTTCATATTTGTATAGGGAAAAATCACTTTTTCAAATTTTTTTTGTCCTAGATAAGTAAAATTGGGCAAGAATGTAACATCTCTGACCCTCACTTTGCTAATCTGCTAATTGATAATAAATAGCTATATGAAAGGATTTTTTTAATTTATTAATTTTTTTAGAGAAAGGGTAAAGGAGGGAGACAGGGAGAGAAACATCAATGTGTTGTTGCCTCTCGTGCCCCCTCTCCCCAACCGGGGACCTGGCCTGCAATTCAGGCATGTGCCCTGACTGGGAATTGAACCAGCAACCCTTTGGTTCACAGGCTGACACTCAATTCACTGAACTATACCAGCCAGGGCCAGAATTTTTATTAAAGACTAAATATTATGTAGTAGGCACTCAAATAATCATCACAGTGCTTGGAATATAGTAGAGACTCAACAATTATCCCTTCTTTGAAAAACTAAATGAGTGAGTGAAGATACTATGTAGAAAGCATCTTGTCTTCCAGGCACATAGTTGGTATAATTTGGTGACTCTTATGCTCCTAGAAAGTTATATTCCCACCATAATTTTTATAGTGATTGATTTATATTCATTGTTTAGCCCAATATGCAAATAATGAAACATAAAAGCTAAATGATAGAAATAGTCTTAACAGCTAAGCAGTACTGGCAACATCCCTAAGGCCTTTGTGAGCTAGGGTCGTTCTTTTCTAGAGTTTCAAAGAAAGAGTAATTCTCTGAGAGAATTGAGGAAACAGCACAAAGGTTTATTTAAGGATCGGCTGGGGCAGTGAAAAGCGCAGGTAAACAGAATTGAAAGAGTTAGGTGATAGTATTAATAGTATTGATATAATTGACAGTCAATCAATTGCATGTACTTAAAGTGTACAATTTGATGGGTTCTGACATTAATCAAGCTTATCAGTCAGCCACAGAAGTGTCCACTCACCCTCGGAAGCCCTTCCTCCTCTCTCTCCCCCCTCCCCCGACAACCCAGTGGGTTTTCTTCTATGACTATAGGTTGGTTTGGATTTTTTGAAGTTTTAAACAGTGGAATAATACAAAACATGCTCTTCTTATTATCTGGCATCTTTCACTCAGCATCGTTATTCTGAGATTCATTTTTTATTGTTTCATTTATCAGTAATTCATCCCTTTATATTTCTAAGCAGTATTCCATTGTATGGCCATAACGGACATTGTTTGTCCATTCGCGTGCCAGTGGGCACTTGGGTTGTTTCCTAGTTTTGATTATTTCAGATAAAGCTTCTATGCATATTTGTGGATAAGTCTCTCTGTATGTTCAGGGTGGGGCAAAAGCAGGTTTAGAGTTGTTCATGTGGAAAATATACAACAAATAATAACACAAGAATCATCTCAGTGTTTCACATACTCCCAGCCGTAAACTTACCTTTTGCCCTATTCTATACGCTTTTATTTCTACCTAGGAATGGAATGGCTGGATAATGGTAGATGTGTGTTTAACTTTTTAACACGCAACCACACTGTCTACTAAAATGTTTCCAAATTTTGCATATCCACCAGCAATTCCAGTTCCTCCATGTCTTCACCTGTCCTGGGTATGGCCATTCTTTTCAGCTTCAGTCACTCAAAAATGTGTAGTGGTGTGATGTTCATTTGCATTTTCCTGATAACTAAGGGTGTTGATCTTTTCATATGCTTTTTTACCGTATATATGTATATGTGTACATATATGTACATGCACGTACATATATGTATATGCATATTAGTGAAGTGTTTGTTCAAATCTTTTGCTAATTTTTATTAAGTTGTTTGTTTTCTTATTATTGAGTTTTAAGTGTACTTTATAGATTCTGGATACAAGTTCTTTATGAGATTTATGATTTGCAAATATCTTCTCTTAGGCCATGGCTTGTCCTTTTAAGTTCTTACTAGTGTCCTTCAAAGAGCAGAACTATTTAATTCTAATGAAGTATAATTTATCAATTTTTTTGTTTGTTTGATGGATTATGCTTTTGATGTCCTATCTCAGAAATTTTTTTTCTTCAGAGTTCTATGGTTTTAGGATTTACATTTAGATCTATGATTCTTTTTGAGTTTGTACATATGGTAAAAGCTGTGGACCACATGCATGCTTTGCGTTTGGGTATCCAACTGTTCCAGCACCAATTGTTGAGTATGTCTTTCCTCCACAGATCCGCCCTGGCATCTTTGTAGAAAATCAGTTGTCCATACATGCGTAGGTCTATTTCTGGACTCCATTCTTTTCCCTTGATCTGTTTTTCTATCTTTATGCCAATCATGACCACATTGTCATGATTAATTAGCTTAAAATGTTTTTGGTTTAAAGACTATTCTTTTCTTCCAAAAATGTATTGATTATTTTATGTTCTTTGCAATGCCATATGAGTTTTACAATCACCTTGCCAATTTCTTTAAGAGAAGTCTGACAGGGTTCTGAGTCAGTTGAACCTATAGACTAATTTGGGGGGATTTACTCTTACCTATATTGAGTATCTCTACCCACAAGCACACCAGATCTCTTTGTTTATTTGGATCTTCTTTCACTTCTCTCCGCAGTGTTTTGTAGTTTTTAGTATGCAGGCCTTGTGAATCTTTTGTCAGTTTTATTTCTAAGGAATTTATATTTTCCTTATGCTATTATGAGATGCATTTAAAAATATTAATTTCTAATTGTTTCTAGTACATATAAATAAAATGTGATTTTTGTTTATTGATCTTGTATCTATGAGTGGAATGGCTGAGTAATGGTAGGCATATGTTTAACTTTTTAACAAGCTGCCAAACTGTCTACTAAAATATTTTCAAATTTTGCATATCCGCCAGCAATTCCAGCTCCTCCAATTTGGCTACCATTTATTTACTTTTCTTGCCATATTTTACTGGCTAGAACCTCCAATATAATGATGATCAGGCGTGGTAGAACAAGGATTTTTGTTTTATTCATAAGCGTTGGAGGAAAACATTTAGTCTTTTACCACTAAGGATGATGTTAGGCCCAGGTCTTCCATAGATGCCCTTCATCAGGTTGAGGAATTTCCCTTCTATTACTAGTTTACTGAGAGTTTTGATCAGAAATAGGTATGGCTTTGTCAAGTGCTTTTCCTGCATCTATTGAGATGATCATATGTTTTTTTAATAGTTTAATATGGTGAACTACACTGATTGATTTTATATGTTAAAGCAATTTTGCATTCATGGAGCACGCTCTACCTGTTAATGAAATATTATCTTTGTGTGTGTTGTTTCATTTGCTTGGGTAAAATCTCCTTAGAATTTTTGCATCTTTGCTCACCCATAATTGGTCTACTATTCTGTTTGCCTATAATGTCTTTTTCTGGTTTGGTATTTGAGAAACACTGGCACCAAATAACAATTTGGGGCGTATTCTCTCCTCTTCGGTTATCTGAAAGAGCTTGTGCGGAATTGGTATCATTTCTTCCTTGAATGTTTGGTAGAATTCACCAAGTCAACAGCTTAAGTGAGGGGCACTGCTTCCTTGAAAGACAGAAACTACCAAAGTTTACTCAGGAAGAAATAGATAATCCGAATAGCCCCAAATCTAGTAAAGACATTGAATTCATAGTTTAAAATATTTCCTTAAAGATTGTGATTGGAATTTGTGGATGTGGTTTTCTTTATATATCTTGTGCTTGGAATTAATTAAGTTTCTTGGATCTTTGGGTTTATAGTTTTCATCAAAGTTATGTAAAATGGCCATTATTTCTTCAAGTACATTTTCTGCCTCCCGAACATCTCTTCAGGCTGACTGAAGGTGTCCCACTACCCACTGATGCGTTTTATTTATTTTTTTTACGTTCTGTTTTCTAACTGTGCTTTATCTTGAATAGTTTCTATTGCTTTATTTTCAAGTTCACTTATCTTTCCTTCTGCAAGATCCTCTCTGCTCTTAATCCCATGCACTGTTTTTTTTATCTCAGACTTTTTTGTTCTGATCACAAGAAGTTTGATTCATTTTTTTAAATTTCTTTTATGTTTCTACATAACTTTTGAACATATGGGATACAGTTACAATAACCATTTTTATATCCTTGTCTGCTAATTCAAACATCTGTGTCAGTTCTGTGTCACTGTCATTAGATTGCTTTCTCTCCTCATTATAGATTGTATTTTCCTGCTTCTTTACATGCCGGGTAGTCTTTGATTAGGGGCCAGGCATTTTGAATTTTATATTTTATATTTATATTTTTTCTATTCCTGTAAATATTCCTGAGCTTTCTTCTGGAATATAGTTAAATTACTTAAAAACAGTTAGACCTTTTTTCCCCCCTTTCTCACAGTTGGGTTGTCTAGTCAAACAAGGCTCACACATTTTTAGTGGACGTGTCTCCTGTAGGTCTTTTCAGCTTTGAGTTCCTTCTGACTCTTTTTCTTATTTTTCTTGCCATTTATTTCTTGTAGAAACTTGGTGATTTGTTCTGTAGAACTGCCCACAAACTGTTTTGTTAAAAAAAAATGTATAAAGTAATCAAACCTTTGGAAGAAAAAGTCTAGCAGAACGTGTTAAGGAGCTAGCTAACTTAGGACCACAGTTTTTTCCCTTAGCCTTTGTCAAAACTCAGAACTCACTTTTGTCCAGAGCAGATGGTTTATCCATTTCAATGATCGTCAAAGTTGGTGCTTACTTACAAGACTTAAATGGTTAACATTGTTTATAGGTCAAAAATTTAGGGTTGTATCCAGGAAAAGGCACAGAGTATGAAAATAATATACTCTTTATGAATATGTATATGCACCTATATTTATATGTCATATGTACACATCTAGATGTGTTTATAAACATGTTTAAATATATGAATTAAAGGCTTGTTTTTATTTTTTAATGAAGTTTACTCAGCCAATAAATGAAAGCTTTGACTCAGCCTACATCTCTGCTAGTTAACAACATAGAAACATAAGCAAACCCACACATTCCAAATGTCTTCTCCTGCAAAAGGGATTTCTTTTAACCCTAAAATATATGTTTGTCGTTTTTAAAAAAATGTATCCAAAGAGTTGTATTTAAAAATCAAGAATGCTAAATGTTAACACTCAAAGATTGAGAAAAATATTCTAGATTATGATGGTTGCTTCTTTAATGGTACAAAGTTCTACTGAGCGTCTTTGGGGGGAAACCTCCAGCTCTCCTTGGCTGTAGTGCCGTGGCCATTTGGCAACATCAGTATGACCTTTTTAAAGATGTTCAGCAGACCATGCCCAGACACTTTCAGAATCTTCTCAATGCACGAGACTAAAATCTAAATATCGAGGGCATCTGCCCGTGCCTGTATTCATTTTCTAGGACAGCTATGACAAAGTACCGCAGGCTGGTGGCTTAACCAGTCAGTCCGAACCCACAGGAATTGATTGCCTCTTAGCTCTGGAGACTAAGCCTAAAATCAAGATGTCAGCAGGGTTGATTGCTATGGATGGCTGGGAGGGAGAGTCTGTGCCCCTCTCCCCGCTTCTGGTGATTTGCTGGCGATTCTGGGTGTTCTAGCCTTGGAGAGGCGTTATCCCGACACTGCCTTTGTCTTCAGGTGGGGCTCTCCCTGTCTGTATCCGTCTGTGTGTCCACAGTTCCCCTTTCTGTAAGGACACAGAGCCCATACTGATGACCTCATGATAACCTGATCATCTGCAAAAACTTGATTTCCGAATCACACTTTCACACGCACTGGAGGCGAGGACTGCAACATCTTCTGGGAGACACGATGCAACCCATAGTAACAATGTCTACTTTTCTGATGTCATCTCTTGCCTCTTTCCTTCTTGCCATAGCCACACTGGCCTTCCCACTGTTCTTGTAACAGGTCAGTGGCATCTTCTCTGCAGAGATTTTGGACTTTTTGGTTCTTTATGCTGAGAAAGTCCCTCTCCTGTCCATCACAGTCTCCTCATGTAGATCTCAGACGTAAGTCAGAGAGTCTGGCCCTGACCACTGAGGCCCATCTCTTCACCCACCTTCTGTTGGCTGATTTATGCCTGTAACCCCCTGACCACATCTGAAATCTTGTTCTTCTGTGTGTGTTTGCCTTTCCTGTCTCACGTGAGCACAGTGATCCTGCCTGCCTCCTTGGTGATGTGTCCCCAGCTCCAAAGGCCCCGCCTATTACATAGTAGGGGCTCAATAAAATTATTATATTATAATGAATTAAATGTACTTGGAAGTAAGGTAAGGTATAAAGATAATCATCTAGAGTCACATCAGGCAAAAGAAGGGGAAGGGTCAAGTCAAGGAGCATGTATAAAGGACCCATGGACAAAGACAACAGGGTGGGGCGGGGAGGGTTGTAAGTGGAAGGTGGGGGGTGGGTAGGGCAGGGGAGAGTAATGGGGGGAAAATGGGGACAACTGTAATTGAACAATAAAATAAATAAATAAAGGTGACTAACCAGTAATTAATAAATAAAAAAAAAGTTAATTAAGGAAAAAAAGTCACATCACCAAACAGAATAAAAATTTAGCAAGGAAATTGGCAGAACAGGTCATTACTCAGAATAATTTTTTTTTAAAATATGGAAACATCACCAGCTTCCTTCTCCTAAGACTCAAAATAGTCTTTGATGACATGGCCTTTTGTTCAACCCAGCCTCACTGGCCACGCTGTTTAAAATCACTGCTTCCTACCCTGGCCACCACCCCCATATAGCTCTTCCTTGTTCTCTTGCTCCCCGGCGCTCACCTTCTAAAAGACTGTGTGACACATTCGTTCATGCTGCTTTGTATTTCCTCTTCTCCGTCGTCTTTTATGGTTCATGCTGTGACAGTTGTCCCTGCGTTTTCTCCCTTTGCCCATTTCACCCAGCCCCTCCCACGGACCCTCAGGCCACCCGCACATCCTGTCTGTGTCCACAGGTCATGCATAGATGCTCTTTGGCTGCTCCCCCCACCTTCTTTGATTCAGTTCTACCCCCATGTCTCCAGTAGCTATCAATCTGTTCTGTGTATCTGTGCTTCTATTTCTATTTTGCTCATTAGTTTCTTTTGCGTTATTTACAAAAGCCAAGATCTAGAAACAGCCGAAGTGCCCGTCAGTAGATGAGTAGCTAAAAGTGCCGCAGCACATTTATACAATGGAACACTACACAGCAGTTATAAAGAAGGAACTCTTACCTTTTGTAACAGTGTGGATGTTCCTGGAGAGCATTATGCTAAGTGAAATAGGCCAGTCAGTGAAAGACAAATACCATACAATCTCACTTACATGTGGAATCTAATGCCCACCGCTTCTTAAAAGTCCCTTTCTCACTTCCAGTAGAGAAACTTGTCTGTTTTGTTCATTGAGGTAGCCCAAGAATGAAGAACGGCGCCTCGTTACATAGTATATGCTCCGTAGATACTTGTACCTGGTGGAATAGAAAGTCTGCCTTGCTCTTTTGATCTCGAATCTGTTTGCCTGAGTGTAATGACAAGAGCAGAACTCCATTTGTAGGAGAAAACCCTCCAGATCAGAGGAGAGAGAATCAGACCAACAGGGCATGCATACTGCACAGCATTTCCATACAGGCTCTGACTGTTCTTGCATAACGTTGTGCTGTGCATCGGTGCTCATGCGTTAAAACCCCCATTGGGTTGCATGAGTCCTGCAGGGCCTGTGCTGGTCCTGGGCTCCAGCCTGCACTCTTGCCTTGACTGGAACTGGGCTCTTGTCACTCTTCAGGATGAATCTTGGTCGCCAAAGCGTGGTCTCTAGCCAAACCCCAATGCATTCCCTTTTCCTACAGAAACTTTTCTCTCTCTTTTTTTAACCATACCAACATGAAAGGCCTCCCAACAATCCAGACCAACCTGTGCCTTAATGGAGTCTGAAGTTCACTCTTCTGTTTATGATGTGTAAGAATTGAAGTGGGAGATATAAAGTTTGCAGCTATTATGTAATCAAAACCATTTGTGTTTTCCCAAAGAGGAAGGAGGGGGCGAGAAGGGGATGGGGAGGCAAGGAGAAGGAGGAAAAGGAAAAATCCCAGAACTGGAAGCGTGGAGCCTGTGCAATGAGCAGGAAGTTGAAACTCATCCAGCTGTCACATAAGAACAGAAGAAAAATGCTTTATGTATTCAATCATTAGTGAGTGTTCTGCATGTAGATTTCCCACGTTATTTGCCAGTATATATTGGTTTGCAAATGCTAGTCTTTTAAGAGAAGGGGGAATATTTGCTTTTAAGATGAAAATTGTTTCATTTTTGAAGACCATAAAAACTAAACTTCCATGTGTTGAAAAAGTAAAAAAAAAAAAAAAATGATATCCTCAGTTTCAAGCACTCCTTACTGAAACCAAAAAGGTCTCTCTCTACTGCCCATAACTTTGCAAGGGGCTTTCCAAACGAAGGGCCAGTCCACAGTATGCCAGGCCTACAAGTGTGTGTTAGAAACACAGTGTCCAGTGCCCAGTGATGGTATGAAGGTAGGCAGAACTTCAGAGCAAGAAGGTGATTGGCAGGCGAGCCACCTGTACACAGCTTTCCTGCAGAGAGCAGGTTCCTCCAAACCAAACTGGGAGGCAGAAAATGTGGGGAAGTGAGAGTCTCCGTGAACATTTTTCTCTTTTAGCCTCTAGAAAATGGTCCAAACAGAGAAACCTCAATAAGAGTGAAATCACTGAATTTATGAGTCTTAGAAAATGCAGAAAGCAGAAGAGGCCCACCTCTCTCTTTTACAGATGAGATCTGAGCACAGAAAAAAGCTGTGACTTCTCAAGGTCACGTGTCTATTCCGTGTCTCCGCCAGGCTTCACACCCAGTTATATAGTTGCTTGAAAATAAACATTAAATGTAGGTATTCTGACTGCGACTGAGGCATTTTTTCTTCTTTGGTCATTTAAAAAGTGCCTCTCTGCTGTCCTTTAAAACCTTGTGAAGGATCGCCTTACCCCTGCTGGAGGAGGCTCACATATCTCTCAGTCCATTTACTTCATCCCTATAAAAGGCCATCTTGAGAACATGTTTTATACACTCCTGGTCCACGTAAACGTAAAATCTGATCCCTTATGAATAGAAGTGTTTGTGGTGGACTCTTAAAGGGCAGCAGCGTTTGATGCCACGTTCCCACTGGAAGAGCCCCCAAACTGCCTTTCCCCTTGTCTGTTTCTCCTGGAACTAAGGCTGTGTTCACTTCACCCTGACTCACTGCCCATTCGCTCTCCCTCCTGGGTCCAGTTGTCCTCTTTGGCTCTCACTTTGGATATTTATGTCTTGGCTTCATATCCAATACCTTTCTGGCTTTGCATCAGAAGGGCTCTCCGAGAAACCGAAGCCATCTCGGCACTGTGATTGTCACCTCTCCATCACCTGTGGTCTCCAAGTGGGACGTTTTTGTCCCTTGAACTGAGGCGAATGTCATCTTGTTTATGGAGTTCTCTTGCCATTAACACATCCTCGATTCTTGATGCTTTTCTTTCTCTTACTTTCTGTATTTGTGATGTTTGAAGTAAATGGTTATGGAAAATGATACCTGTCAGTCAATTGTCTTCATTCCTCTGTTGAATTTATGGACTTCGTGCAGTTTTAAAACGTAATAACAGCATGGACACTAGTGTATACACCATGAAGCTTAGGCAATAGAATATTGTCAATGCCATCGAAGCCCCCATAGGCTCCTCCTGATTGCACCTGCCTTCCTATTACTTCAAAATGTTTGTCATCCCATTGTTTTCCTTTATAATTTTATCGCTTATGCCCATACCTCCCTCACACATATGTTCAGTTTTGCTTTTGTCAAGGTTTACAAACATGGCATCATGTATGTAGCCTCTGTGACTGGCTTTTCTGGCTCACAATTATTTTTAATTAGTGCTTATCAACACATTGCTTAGTTAATTTTCATCGCTGTAAGGAATTCCATTTTATCACTATATCATCAGGTACTCATCCTTTCTCCTTTTGATTGACAGATATTTGAGTGATTTCCAGTTATCGCTTTTAAAAAATTGCCGTTTGGAGCACAGTTATGTCTGTTTCTTGGTTTATCTATTAAAGAGTTTCTGTAGGATATAAAATTAACAGGAAAATTGCTAGGTCATAGGCTATGAGAACCTTGGATACAACTCACCTCAAGCAATGAGTTGGGCATTTCTCCTTTTTTCCCCTCTGAAAAGTTTTGTGTGAGATTGAAATGATCTGTTTCTTGTAAAATGTCTTTACCTGGTGCCTTATTCATGGGAAGATTTTAACCATGGATTTAATTTCTTTAATAATAGAATATTACTCAGAATTTTTAATTCTTCTAAGTGACTTTTGTTATATTTTCCTAATAATGTGTGCCTCTCAGCTAGCTCCTCAGATTTGTTGGCATTTATGTTTTAATGATATTCTCTTTTCTTTTTAAACTGAGATGCTTCTCTAGATATGTCCCCTTTTCTATTCTTAATATTATTTATTTGTGCCTTCTATTTTTTTCCTTGACTAGTAATTCCCAAAGTGAATTGATTTTATTAAACTTTTACAAGATAACTATTTGGCTTTTTTTTTTTTGATTCTTTCTATTTTCATCTTTGCTTTCACTTTTATTAACTAGTCACTGTCCATTCATTGTTACCTTTTTTCCCCCGACATTGACTTAACCCTTTATCAAAGAACTTCATGTGTGAGTACACCGTTTGCAGGTTTATCTTACAGCGCTGAGGGGAAAGAATGACAGAGTTGGGGGATTCTACCCCTTCCCCTCTTTGAATTTAGAAGGAATTGGCCATCTTCCAATTGGGTGGAAGATGGCTTTGGATGTCAGAGGTTGGTATGTGGTATTAGGAATATCTGTAACCTCAGAGGAAGAGTCTGCAAAGGACACATGTTCATATTCATCCCTGACAGCCTTAATCCCACTGACCACACACTTGAGCTGTACCTAAGACATTCTTAAAAAACTTTGTCAAGTAGATTCATCTTACCAGACATTGCTCCTTAATATGAAAGCTATGTGCTAGGGAATTTCCAAAGGAGATAGGATTGCTGAGGATGGAATGGACCCTTGAAAAGTGAACTCGACTATGAAATAAACTAAAAGAACAGACAAGGGAAGACATATTGGCCATGACTTACCATTTCTATGACAGTTTACAGTTTTCTTTCTGAAGCACCTTCATAAACAAAACCTTGTTGGGTCTTCTAACAGCCCCAGTGTTGGTAAAGTGGGCAGGGTGGGTGTTCTGGACAGTACAGAGTGAGAAGCAGGTGTGTAGGGCTTGTTTCTTCGGGAAAGAAAGTCATCCGCTTGACTAAAGACAGACTATAATGAAACAACTGATAAGAGATTTTTGAAACTTTTTTTTTTTTAATTCCTGTGATGCATAGAGTGTCTTGAATAGATTTTCAGATGAACTTGACTCGGAGGCAAGTTGTTTACATTGATACGGCCTTCCTGAGAGTCGTCATTATTCTTTAGATTGATTTCCTTTTCAGGATCCAAGATACAATATACATCTTTAATTTAACTCATCACTCTTGTGGGGCACTTTCCCGCATGTGCTCTTGAATTTGCTAAGTGGAGGCCTATCTCTATTTTGTAATCCATGAAAGCTGGTATTAAAGACAAAATAAATGCACTTCAGGAAAGATAACATTTTTCACAACAGATGTGAGAGCAAAGAAACTGCTGACATGTTTATTAGCAATGGATAAACTGAATGTTTCAGTTTGGCCCAGCACCCAGAAAATGCAGATGTGCATCCAGATGCAGACCTCTAGAGTGTGCAAAAGAAAATTTGTGTTGGACATTCTACCAGATTTCTGGTACTTCCTGCTGGACAAGAAGTGCCCCCAAGAGCCACCTATCTCATGGTATTTTGGCAGTTTTTCCTTTGCTCTGCTAAGAGCCAAGAAGTACGGTAGGGCACAGTGTTTTTTAAAAAAATAGAAATAAGGCATTTACTAAACTATTTTTAGCCTTCAAGTTACAAAAAAAATGTGAGTCTGGCTGAGAAGATAGGATGCTTGGGTCATCTTTCTGCACCCTAGGTAACTTAAACAAGTTGTGAATAAGCTGAATTCTTCTTTATCTCTTGCAAATATTTATTTAAATGCATAAGGCCTCAGTTTAATTCCTTGATTTTTCCTCCTTGATGAAAAAATACTTGACTAAAATCTTAGCAAATCTCAGCATTTAGTGACAGTTTTTCATATGGAAAAATCCCAACCAGAAAGTCAAAGTCAACATAGGAATCCATGTTTTTAATGTTTATTTAGAGTAACATATACATTAAGCAGTGTCTAAAAACTAACAAATTGGCATTATGACTATCTACCCTGGATGTATGTGGTCATTGAGTCAATTAAATTTTTGATTAAAGTATCTTTCTATTTGATCAGTAATTTTTTTAAATGGCAATCTTAATAGTTACCATTTATTCAACCACATATGCCAAGTACTGTGCTGGTGGCTTTATATGATAATACTAATAGTCTCTAATATCTTTGAGCATTTAGCATGCTACACACTAAGTTTTTACTGGAATTATTTCATTTATTTCTTTCAAAAACCCCCTGAAGTCTCATGATTATATACATCTTACAGATGACAAAACTATGGCTCTGAAAATTTGACATTCAGTAAGAATTTAAAAGAAAATTTAGAGTTGCAGTGGCGTTTAACCCATAAATCTGAGAAATCATACGCTGCTTTGCTGGTGGCTGGCCGTTGCTGTTCTCCCCCCGGTGCCAGGCGAATGTGAGCCAGCGTATTGTTCAAGGAACTGAACTTACTGGAGGCAGCAAGACTCAGAAACCGAGAATCTAGGGCAGAACCTGGGCCTAAAACAGAAATCAGGACAAAAAAGTAGACATTTCAGACAATGGACTTACATCCGATTGAGCGGCAAGAGCAAAGTGAAGGTACTCAAAAGTCGAGAACGCAGTCCTCATGGGCCCCTTCCAGCCTGGCTTCTTGCTTTCTTGTTTCATACTCTTAAAACTTGATCTGGAAACATCTGTGCTGAAAAGTCATTGACAAGGATGAAATTTGAGGTATCACGTTAAGTTAAAGTCCCTGTGTGCATGTGCCTGGTACACTAGCAATGCATAAATGTATTTTCAGGGATGTCTAGAAACAGACCATTTTGAATATTTTCTTTAACAATCTTCATTAGAAAGAAATACAGTGACTGTGAAAATGTGCTGACCTTTTTTCAGACTTACTCATCTTCATATTATATGAGAGCCACGCAAGGAAAACTGGCTTAATTTGTTTCATAGTCACACCCTACTGAGGACCTCAGACCATGTGACCCTGCTTGGTCATCTACCTCATTCACCAGACACGCTTTTAAATGGTTGTGACTCTTGCTAACATTCAAATCCACTCTCAAAAAGTGCAGATTTGCAGCACTGAGTAGATACCAAAGAATGTTTTAGAGGCTGCCAGGGCAACACAAAAGGCGTAGTCACAGAAAATGTTTGGGCTGTGGAACAGCAATGTCATTGGAATAAATACATTGTTTCCTAAGGCAACTGCTCTCTCAAAGTGTGAAGTGAGAAGTATTTCCTTTGAATGTGCCAAACTTTATACATTCGGAGCAGTTCTTCTCAAATGTCAATGTGCATAGAATAATTTAGGAATGTTACAATGAATTTGCAGAGCGACTCCATGCATAGAAGCCTGGAGACCCAAGTCTGAAATAATCCTGTGGGCCCGCAGTAGGACTCAGGGGCCTGCATTTTAACAAGCTCTCCCAAGGGATTCCCCGCACATGATCACCAGGGCATCTTCTGCACATCCCCATCTGGACACATTGCTACACATTCACACGCAGTGCACCTGGGAATGTAACTCCACTGCTCCGTGTTTTCTTCTCTTAAACAGTCTTGACATGGCTTAATACCACGTTTGGTCTCTTGTGGCCATTCTTAGTTTCAATTTAGGAATAATAGTTTAATTTTTTACTATGACCTTAAGCCACTAATTCTTAGTGGATTACAAATGAAATCCCTAAGATTCAGAATGTCACCTCTCCATCATGTGAAGGACTGCAGGCCGATAGCTTTGTCTGTGTCTGGATTTCTCAGTGGCCCTTAGGAAGGAGGTATGGTTTCACGAGGACACCGAAGTATATGGGACAAGGCCAGCCCTTCTAATTGAGAGAGGAAATGACCCAAACATCCATTTAGAGAGATGGATAAGCTGCGGTAAGCTCCCTTAGTGGAGTGCTGTGCGGCAGTGGGAGGGAATTAACTATAGCCACATGCACCAACGTGGACGGATATCACAACTACCAGTTCAGCAAATGAAGTGAGTTATAAAAGAATACAGTCAGAATGACCCCATTCATAGAATATTCAAAGCAGGTGAAACAAGCCGCACCCTTAAGAATCTATACACTAGTGGCAAAACTACAAGGAAAACCAAAGCAATTAATGGCGCAAAAATCAAGACAGTGGTTACTGATGGAGTGGGCATGGTGAGGAGAGGGCCTCCGGGACGGTTTGGGTGCTGTCAGTGTGCTGCTTCTCGGCGCGGGTAGTGGTTACCTAGGTGCTTGCTCTACATCGATTTGTTACTTATGTTAAAACACACTGTAAAGTTCACTTTGTTTTACTTGCCCAGCATGCAGTCATTTAGAAAAATGAAAAGGAGAATGTCAGAGGGAAGTCGGGGAATTTCTCTGGATGTCACAGACACAGGCACACTCATGGATGTTTGTTATCTGTTACTGTGTAACACGCCACTCATCCAAACTTAGCGGCTTCACACAACAATATTTTGTTGTGGTCGTTATGGTTTTGTGAATTGACCGGTCTTGGCTGGACAAGGGCGGAACTGCTGAAGATCGTTTCTGCTCTCAGAGGTAGGCTCCTCAGAGGGACACCTGTTAGAGCTAGGGCTGACTGGGCACCTCCCTCTCTCAAGGGCCTCTCTGGCAGGGTGCACTGCTTTACGCTGTGGCTCAGGGCTCAGGGCTTCAACCGCAAACATGCTGAGATGACAAGCCCTGGTGGGCAAGTGCTTGTCAAGTCTCTGTTTGTGTCATGCTTGATTATATCTCAATGAGCCCAAAATCAATGTGGGTGGGGTCTACACAAGGCCATGAAAAGCATAAGGGGGGCATGCCTGACTGGGAGCCAGCAGGGTAACTGTGTACTGCAATTACATATCCGTGGAGTACACATATGCAGAGATGTACACATGTAGAGTCTGTAAAGATATATGTGTGTGTAGGTAGGTAGATGATAGATAGATAGACAGATAGACAGATAGACAGAAGGAGAAAACTCAATAGTCTAAGGATGGCCTCACTCAGAGGAACGAGGGTGGTTCAAATGACAGCTGTGCCCCTCCCAAATTTAAGACTCTGGTACTTATTCTGTGAGTCACAAGTTTCCTTTTTGCACAGTCACTGTCATCTCTATTTATCTTAGTCCAACATAACTTGACTAAAGTAATCAGTAAACACATGGGATGCTGAAAAAGAAGGAAAAAAACCCCTAGTGCTGAAATGCTGCCGTTTCATCTGACACCGGCAGGGCTGTGATCACCTGCAAAGAGTTAGGAAGGGCAGTCACCCCACTGCTGCCCTAGTTTCTAGGCTCCGTGAGGAGCCAATAGCAACTCATTTGACTTTGCTGGGCCAGAACCATTGTAATGTGATGATGACTTTTCTACCAGCCTGGGAGATGCTATGAGTACCAAGTAAAGAATACGGCAGCTTTGGGCCTTGCCCTGGGAGTTCATGCTGTGGGCAGTGTCCCGGAGTCCATGGCTCCTGAGATTTGCCACATGAGGTTTGGTGTAAGACACAAAGCAGGCAGGGAGGGATCCTGGAAAGGAAAGCCAATGAGCATGCTGATCACATAGCTTTGGGAATGTTATTTAGCAGTTTGGCAGCAAGCCTCCCCTAGTTCAGCATTCTTGTAAGCAGTTAGGTGGTGGTCCTTTTTCTCTTGGGTCATGAGCTCTCAGGGGACGTGGACCAGATCGTCTTTGTAAATCCCTGTGGGGCTCTGAACTCACTAGTACACTGCACCCAGTGGGTACTCACTCGCTGTTGGTGATGGCCTGGCAGACCCAAATCTCAAAATTCAGAGTCATTATTAGCATGTCTAACCAAATATTTCTGGAGTTTGAAAGAAGACTTGTTTTGAGTTTGAGGTGGAGGCCTACCTACTTCTTCTCTATTTCAAATAGCCCTGTGTGTCCATCAGAAAGTCAGCATAGCAAAATCCATATTTGCAAAGAATTCAGCTCAGCTAACTGCCCCTTCGTACATCACAGACCCTCCTCCTCAGGCTCCTACTTCAAGCCCTCAAGAACTGTCCACACTGAAGGGGAGCCGTTGGGTGCACCGACTGATGCGCGTTTGCACCCAGCCTGGATTAGCTGAAGCTCCTGAAAGATTCCAGAATGCAAAGAGCAGAATTCTAGAGCAGATTTTTCTCTTGTTCTTCTCTTTTGAAATGCATCGACTGGAACGTGCATCCATGTGGTTAAGGCCATATAATGGGACTTGCAATTTTTCTTTTTTGCATCACTCCTCTCCCTAAAGGGAGCCTCAATTCATGACTGAGGTCCAGATTTTTCATTTGAAAATCCTGTTTGAGACGTAATTAATGACCCACCAGCAAAGAATGCTGAAATACCTGCTTGTTGGGTGAATGCTTCAGATAGAGGGGCAATCACTTGTGTGTTTACCATGGGTTGGATACGCTTGTTCTCAGTATCGGAAAGGCTGTGTAGAATACAATAATCTGTCATTGTGAGGCTGGTCATTTCCTGGCATGTGCTCTTTCCTCTCTTTTTTAATTTTTAAGACAAGCTTCACCCTCCATTTTATCTGCACTTAAGAACATTTTCAGGTTAGGTTTGACTCCTCTATGCCGTACATTCCCAGCTATGTCTTTCCCCTGAAGACAGAAATTTGTGAGAGTATATCAAAGCATAAACCTCAAAGTATAAATATTATGTATTCCCCTTCTTAAATCCCACATCTTCTCAAAAAAAGGCTTTGATGGAGCCTTTGTAAGGAAACACGAAAATAACTCCAGAGAGTAGTGATCACCCAGAGCCCAGCACAATTTAACAATAGTGATGACGTTCCCATTGTCTGTCAGGAGGGTTACCACGGCAACAGTGCCAGATTTTCACTGCCTGTGTGTGGGGCATAGTGACAGCCCTCTGGGTAGTTATTGCTTTACACAATGGGACCAAAGGTGAACAACAAACTCAGTCTTCTTGTTTACCAATGTGACAGCGGTGGCCAGTTGGGAGAAGGGATGTTCCCTGGTCACAATTCTCAGAGGCTGGCTGCATGCTCTCCACCTGGTGGAAAACCACCAGAAAGGTGGTCTCTCCCCAGACATCTGGCTGGCCTGAGGGCCCTGTGCAGGGCCTCTCTCTTCCCTCTTCATGGGACTTCTGCTGGCCGGAGTGAAACTGGATCCTACTTTCCCCAACATCAGAGCTTCCCTCCCTCAAAGCCTCCCTCTGACCACTTTCATATTCAAGTTTTTAAAAGCTACCTCTTACTTTCCTTCTAGGCGATTTGGATATTTGAGAGAAGCTTCTTTCCAAAAATCTTATGTTCAAAGCACATACTCGTTTTGAGAAAATACTTCTTGGCCTAAAGTGAGAGGATGTATGAATGGAAAGATAAGTAACTTAATATGTTTGAAAGAGGTATAAATTTTTAATTCTGAGAAATAGTAACCTTCTATGCCCTCAAATTTTAATTAAAAAAAAAAACCCAGTGTTTAAAGATGCTTTAAAAAATTAACAATTAACAGGAAACAAATCTTAGTGAAATTGATTCCATTTGGCCAAGATGCTCACTTCTCTCTT
This sequence comes from Macrotus californicus, assembly GCA_007922815.1. Taxonomy (NCBI): domain Eukaryota; kingdom Metazoa; phylum Chordata; class Mammalia; order Chiroptera; family Phyllostomidae; genus Macrotus; species Macrotus californicus. Next base: position 35,167 of record VMDR010001682.1, read on the forward strand.
GACACCTCAATATTAATCGTTATTTGCCTAGACTAAGACTGTGTTCCTGTCAGAGGTAAAAATAGACCCCTGAGTATCCTATGAGACCCTCCCAAACACGTACATTTGTCATTCCTCAGCCAGGGTCAAGCAGCACTTAACCCATCCCACAGCAGCTTCGAGGTCAGTCTCTTCTAGAAAGCTGTCCCTCTTCAACAGCGTTGGGGACTTTGAGCAACAGACCAGTGATTTTCAAACACATCTGAGGATGCGTGCCAAACCAGAACAGATCCTATTTTTATCTTCTTTAAGTTTTGGAGGCTTTTGAGAATATTTACTGCTGTAAAAAACCTCCCTTGACAAAGTTAGGAAAGAACATTGAGATTTTTTTTAACCCTAACCCGAGGATATGTTTATTGATTTGAGAGAGAGTGGGAGAGAGAAACATTGCTGAGAGAGAGATAGATGGGTTGCCTCCCGTACACGCCCTGACCGGGGATTGAACCCGCAACCTAAGTATGTGCCCCTGATCAGAAATTAAACCCACAATCTTCTGGTGTATAGGGTGACATTCACCCAACTGAGCCACCTGGTGAGGGTGAATATTGACATTTTTATGATTTAAAAAATTAGATCGTATTTTTTCCCTTTAATATAAAGGCAGGTGAGAAAAATTTGTTGTGATAGTCCAGATTAAGGGACAGAGAAGAAGGAAATTTCCGAGAAAAATAAAACACATTTTCATGGTTGTGAGTCAATATTTCATGCATGTTGACTTTCAAACAAAGGATTTTGACCTGAGAGGCCTCAGGGGGGAAAGTCCTGTGCATGTGGGGAGTGAAAAAGTTTTTATGAGTCTGCTCTAGATTAGAGCATCAGTAACAGTGATGAGCTGACATTGAGATGGTACGAACACAAGGCCAGGCACTGGACAGACCTGGTTTCAAACCTAGCCTTCACCACTGGCCGTCCGTGGCACTTCAGACAAACTATTTAACCTCTCTGCTTTAACCCCTCATCTGTACCACGTGCACAGCAACGTGAAATCTACATTGCTTTCAGGATCGAATGAGATCACGCATAAGGCACGGAGCGCAGTGCCTGGCACAGCCTAGAGCTGCCGCTACAGTTTTTATTATTCTTCTCTGGCAACAGACTTTTGTGGCTGTTTTGACAGTTTAACCCCACATCTCCACCAAGTTGCCAAAAGAGAATTTTCCATCCCTGCCCCTCTGAACCACACCCTGCTTTAATCATGAACCAGATTTCAACACCATCCCTGAAAGGTCACCACCCACCACAGATTTTCTCTGTGTAGTTTTAAATTTCACGGCACCTATAAATGTTAAAAACAATCTATCAGCCCAAGTGATACTTAGCACCTGTTGGTAAAAGAGTGCACTCTTAGAATATGCCTTGCAGTGTAGAAAGGAAAAACATGTGAGTTAGACATGAGTGAGGACATTCACAATGCCCTCCGTTCCAGTGACTTCAGGGCAACAGTCCATGTTCTGTGCCGGCAGGGAGGGTTTATATCTCATAAGCCATCTCTCCAAGGGCTACAAATATCTCAGCAATGTCAGCATCACCAACACCTCTAAGTAAGCCTCGGTCCATCTCTCTATCCCTCCATTTCCCTTACAAAATAGTTCCAATGATGGAGCACTGTAGGTTTAAAAAATGTTTCTTCTCACACTTGATTGATGTTTTGTGTTATTTTTTTTTCAGATTTCAATTTTGCTGTGAAACACACCACACCCAATTTATAATGTAATTATCCTCAGAACATTGAGAACTTTAATTTTGGAATGGATCTTGACAATTCAGTTATTCTCCATCTGTATCAGCTCCTTCTTGTGCAATGGTGGAAAATATAACGAAATCTGGCTTTAACAACAACAACAAAAGAAAGGGTGAGGGAAGTGAAAGCTAATTTGTTGGCTCTCCTAACCAAAAGAGGTAGGGGTAGAACCAATCGGGGACTTGACAAATGTCAACAGACATTAATTGGTCTGCATATTTGAATTCTACGTTTTTAAAGTGACAGCTTCATTCTTATGTTCCGTTAGACTCCAAGCCCAGTTGACCCCAGATTTATGTCCAAGAAAAAAGAGCCTTTCTTTTTCCCTCCCCTTACCTTTTTTTTCAAGTCCTAGCAAAAGACTCATTGGATGGGAGAATTCCGTGAACACGGAAGGTCAAATGGATGACGTGTGTGAGCTATGTGGTAGACTTACCCTCATCAAGTGGTTTCAGGCAAGAATGAAATGGTTCTTTCACCTGGGCTAGCCAGAAACCACATGCTTTTACGTACACTAAAATAGCTGGAAATAACCCAACGTGTATGGCCATCTCCAAGCATCTCGTCATGTGCTATATAGCTTCTCAGCGTGTGCTAGTCGAGCTGTATGGTCTGAAGAAACACACGGATGTCTGTACTGTAACTCCCATAACCCACCTCTCCATGTAAGCCGTCAGGCTGTTCATCCTAGGGTTGAGGGGAAGATAGCAAGGAGATGAGGACCTTTTTAGGTTTGTGTGGATGTGGGTCTGTTGTGCATACACAGAGATAAATAAACAAAACAAAATAAAACAAACAAAGCCAGAGGACAGCTTACACCTTTGAGACACATTAGATCCATAAAGAGTATTCTCTGTTAGGTCCAAATGTATCCGGACCCAGGGTACACAAGTAGATTTGGGGCATTACTGCACCCTTTATTGAGAAAGCTCTGAGGGCATGGAACAGCCATTGATTGGCCACTTGGTGGGTCCCTGGGAATCTCCCTGTGACTTCAGGAAACTATACAGAACGCAGATTTGCCCGAGATGGTCCATTTTGGAGTCTGTGTTATCTTTGACGAGGATAAATTCTTTCATCCTTTTAATTAGGATGATATACGCTTATAAAAGCCCTAGATTTTTGATCCAAAGTCTTAGCCCTCACAGGTTGTTTGTTTGGTTGGTTGGTTGGTTTGGTTTGGTTTGGGGCAGGACAGGGTTAATAACATCATTTAATCAGTTCCACAATAAGCAAACACTGAAAGAAGTTTTAATTCTTATGAAGTATAAGAGTTAAACCTCATAGATGTTCCTCTTTGTTCTAAAAACTGTGTGACACATGGCAAAAGAGCTTCTCAAAGTCCCCATGGTTAGTAAAACAGACAGAATTATGGTCATTCCAATTCTGCATAAATGTTGTTTTCATCTTCAGATATCTATGGAGAGGCTCGGAGCCAGTGGAACGTGGTCTGGACATTACACCCTGTTCTTATTTTTGGCAAATAAATGGTTGCTTTCTGGATACCTGGAAAATTCCCTTTGAGACATCCTGTGAAGTGGTTGCACTGCTTAAATCTTGCATAAGGCACACAGGATCCATGGCTCTGCTTTTTATCCAGTGGACAAAGCTCCTCGTCATAGGTTGAGACCTGTTACTATGGCCAGTGGAGTTGGGCTTCACCACCAGTTTGCAGAGGTCAATTCTGAGGCTGCCTGTAGCAACTTTGTCTTTCCTGGACAGTTCCAACTGGAGGAGGGGAATCTGCCTGTTGTCTTTCTGGCTTCTTTTTCCTAGAAAGTTAAAACAGTGCAGTAGCTTTTTGGTGGTACTGAAGTTTTATCACCCTGGAAACCAAGGGGGTTGGGGAAGATGAGCATCTCCACTAAAATAATTTAAAAAGCTTTTTTAAAAATCAGAATTTCAAATTTGGAGAGAGAAGGCTTTATGATATTTTTACTTATTTGTTAAAATTTTCAAAGCATTGAAGACAAAAGCTTTTCGATTATATGTGCATATGTGTGCACATGCGTGTGCTCACAGAGCTCACATTAACCAGAGAAGGTGACCGTGTCAGGGGCGCTGGTATGGGAAAGAATCACGAAGTTCATTGGGTTATGAGATTAAGAGTGGCGATGATGAAGTTTTGTGCTTGTATTGGGATAGTTAGTTGAATAAAATTTGAGAAATTACATAACCCCCGACTCTTTCTGGTAGTGTCCCCTGAGAGTAAGACGTGTTTTAACTTGGATCTGCCTGTTCATGGAATGTTGTCATGCTCTTTCTTCAAGATTCAACTCACATCAAGGTTTCCATGGAAATGTTCATCAACATCTTCCCACCTCTGGGTATAGTCAGTCACTTTCCACTTCTGTGATGGTCCTCAATTTTTGTTTACCCACATAGGCAACACCCTCATTGTCTATGCCTCTCTCCCAGCTCCATGGAACATGGTGGGTAGTAAACCAGACACACCTTTAATTCCTCAAATAAGTGTGTATGTTCTATACGGAGGATGTTGAAACTCAGGCACATCTGACTCATTCGTTTACCTGGTCACTCACTGAGAAACTACTATATTCCCAGCATTGTTCCAGGTGTTAGGATATAGCGGTGAACAAGCAAGAATCCTTTCCTCATGAAGTTTATAGTCAAGGGTGGGAGACAAACATAAAAAAAAGCAAGGAGAAAAGTAAACTATATAGCATGTTAGACACATGTTAAAGAGAAAAGTAACATGGGGATAGGAGACTAGGGGTATTGCAGATCTGTATGGTCAAGGCTCAAGACTTCACTGGAGTGCATGCAGCATGATCGGCATAGCTGCCGTTCCAAAAACATTCAGAATGACTTAACTCACAACTGATAATTCGTTGGATAGGAGCCGACATGGTTCAGGTTCTGCGGGGTGAGGGGAGAGAACTTGTTAAATACATGCAGGACTTTTAGAAAGATTGTCAATAGAACTTTAAAGCAATTTCAATGAAAAAAAACTTTTCCAAATTGCAGCTGCAAACTAAATATAAATATGTATAATTAAAACCATTTTCTGCATTCACTAAGTAGGTCCCCCTCCCGCCCCCGCCCTGCCATGAGTGTCACTTTAGCAAGCGGCATATTGTTGGCCTAACTCCAATTATCTTAAGCATAGACAAGGGATAAAACCCTACTTCTAAAAAATTTGATTTTGGTTTTATATTAATTCAAAGAAGCTTTCCTGCCAAGATGATAAATTAGTGTTATTTCCCTGAGCATATTTAAATTGATACAAACATGTTATAAAAAGGTATATTTTTCTTGTGCTTTAAAGACTGGCCAGCCAGAGCTTTGTAGATCCAAGGAGACAAAGGAAATTCATAAATTAGGCTTTTACTAAAATCCAGAATATTCATACTCCCTAGCCCCCTGAAGACGAGATTTTGGATGTAGCCCTAGCAACAGGAGCAATGAGTTATTTTTCACCTTTGCTTCCACAAGACTGGAATGGGCATTTCAGTGTATTTCTGCTTCTGAGTAAGCACACCTCTTAGCTGTTAATCAATGTCTATTAAGCCTCAGTGGCAATTGAATCTCCCTGGTAGATAAACATAATGTGTATATGATTGGAGAATCCTCCCTCTTTAGTTCATTTTACATAGTCATTTCTCACCAGGTGACTGAAAACCAAACCTCTCCTCTGACCTGGTTTATGCCTGGCCTTGTTTTCTTGGCATTTCGATGTCTTGAGTCATCTGCTATGTCTCACACCTTGAAGGCCTTCTGATTTCTCAAATGCCTTCTCCTGAATATCTTTCCATCTCCAATGGACACTAAATAACTGAGGCATTGACCAGACCAAACCCTGGGGGTCGGCAGGCTGTGCTTAGGAGACCACCTCTCGTTCGGGGTGAGGTAATGGCAGGGGTCTCTTCAGTTGGTGATGGCTTTTCCGTAGAGGGAGATGGGAACAAGGGTTGTGTGGTGTGCCAAGAACTGTTCCCAAGTAGAGTACATTGGTCCTTCCTCTAGACCAAACGCAGGGCACCGGGAGAAAGGCAGGGGCTGCGTGTTGCTGTTTGGAAAAACTTTAGGCCTAGTAACCCAAAGTGGATTAGTTGATATTTTTGCTTTGCTTTCATGAGCGTGGATCCAGTATCCAGTTGTCCAAAGGCAGATTTTCAAGAGTGTATGTTTTCTAAGGTATTAATGTTTTCCTTTCTCCTTTCTGTTGGACATTTTTGAACTTAAAGAGAAAGGATTTACAATGTTTTCTTCTAAAAGACTTTATAGAAAATTGTATTAATTTTACAGGTAAAATGAAAATTTTGATTATTCAAGGGCTTTAATGATTCATGCTTCTTTTAGATTTAGTTAATACAAACTATTAAGTTAAATTGCTCTATCAGTTTTTCATGTGTTACTATTTTTTGTCCTCTTGTAGCTCAAATATACCTTTTAATGAAAAAAAAAAACCCGCAACAACCCCAAAACAAAACAGTTCTGGGTATCCTACGAATTCCCTGTGACGCCAAGCAGCCCAAGCTTGAGTGGGTGAATGCGAAAGCTGGAATCTGAAATAACATTTGAAGGCATATTTACAATCTTGCCCTTTACCATTCCCCGTTCAACCTGACCCCACCCACTTTTACTGGCCTCTTGGTGGAAAGCTGGGCAGCTGTCTCTTCGAGGACCAGGATGGCTGCTCAGGTTACATTCTGTAGGGAAGCGCTGGCACTCTGCTAGTCTCAGACGAAGGTTTTATTAAACCCATGCCCAACAGCTTCCATTCATTGGATCAGCTAAAGATGAATTTTTTTGCTCAAGTGACAACTTTGGATTAAGGGTACTTTGTGTGTGTGTGTGTGTGTGTGTGTGTGTGTGTGTGTGTAAAGATGGAAATCTGCCCACATCAGATACTGGGTTTTCAGACTAACACACATCAAAGGAAAAGTTTGCTTCCTAACTGGTTCTCATGTTTTCTTCTAGCTGGCTCCTCACCAAGATGCTTCAGAAAGTGCTGCTGAGTTGTGGTGCACCAATGAGGACATGAGGTACTGGTGACTCAAACCTTGTCAGCTAGGCTGGGGTTTCTCTGTAGAGTCCAGGGAATGGGTGTCCGTTCGAAAAGACATGGAGAGAAAAACAGGGGAAGGCCTGGTTATGAAAAACGAAATGGAGATTGCATTTGTTCGGAAGCCGTTCTTACATGTGCTTTTAGCATTGTGCGGTGTGTATGGCAATTACTGAGAAGAGGGAAACCCACGACGGCAGCCTCACTGTCATGCCCTTCGTAAGAGTGGTACTAATGGGTCCTAGAGGAGTGTCTTCTAAAGTTTAGGAAAAAATCAAAGCTTTTGAATCGACAGTTAAGATATTTGGCTAGGATTATAAACTCAGAGAAAAACACGGGACTGTAGACGTTCCAATCAAGCCTGAACATGTTTGTTTGCTTTTCAGCATTAGGTCTGATTAAAAATATTTTTAGTTGATGGAAATTTGGGTTATTTCCAGTTTGGGGCTATTATAAATAAATCTTCTATAAACATTTGAGTACAAGTCTTTGAGTGGGTTATGTTTTTATTTCTCTTGAATAAAAGCAAAGTGTAGAATTTGTGGGATTTCTAGTCAGTATAAATATATATATATATATATATATATATGTTATTTATATGGTTAAACATATAGAAGTGATTGTGTAATTTTGCATTCCCACGAGCAATGTGTATGAGGTATAGTTGCTCAATATGCTTGCAACATTTAGTATAGTCAGTTTTCCTTGCCAACATTTGGTATGGTCAGTTTTTTAAAGTTTTGCCTTTCTGTTGGGTGTATATTAGTATCTTATTGTGGTTTTATTTGCATCACCTGGATGACTAACCTTGAGCATCTTTTTGTGTGCTTATTTGTCACCTTGGTATAGTCTTTGGTGACATGTCTGTTAAAATATTTTGCTTATTTTTTTATGTTGTTTGTCTTTGCATTTTTGAGTTGTAAATATTTTTATGGATTTGTATAGGTTCTTTGTCAGGTACATCTTCTGGCAACATTTTCCCCTAGTCTGTGGCTTGCCTTTTCATTTTCTAAACACTGTTTTTTGAATGAGCAAACCCTTTAAATTTTGATGGGCTCCAATGGATCAGATGTTTTTTGACATTTGCAGACTTTGGTGGTTCAGTCTAGGATATCTTTATGTAGCTGAAGGTCACAGACTTTCTCATATGTTCTTTCGGAGGAGTTGTGGGTTTAGCATTTACATTTAGGTCTACAGTCCATTTTGAGTTAGTTTTTTCCATGATGAAAATAAGGGTCAAGTATTATCCTTTTAATTGTGAATATCTAATTGCTCCGGCAGCATTTATTGATAAAAATTTCCTTTCCCTCTTAAAATACCTTGGCACTGTTGTCATAAAACACTGACCCAATATGTGTTTGTCTATTGCTGGACTCCCAGTTCTATCCCATTGATCTGTACTTCTGTCTTTTTGCCAACACCATTTTATCTGGATTTATGTAGGTTTATAGGCTTAAACATAGGTAGTGTAAGTTCTACAACTTGATTTTTCCGTGTCAAATTTTATCAGGGGCTATTTTAGATCCTTTGTGTTTCCATATAAATTTTAGAATTAGCTTTTCAAATTTGACAAAAATAAAGACATTATGACTGGTTTTGTATTGAATTTGTAGATTAATCTGGGAAAAATTGACATCTCAATATTGAGTCTTCTAGTCCCATCCATGAAAATGGTATATCTTTCCGTTTTATTTGCCTTTTTAATTTCTCTTTGCCATTTGTCATAGTTTCCAACCTAGAGGTGTTTATGTTTATAATCCCTCCTTCCTTCTCCCCATCCCACCCCCTCCTGGCAACCTGAGCTCTGCTCTCTGTAGCTATGGACTCGTTTGCTTTCTAAACTTTCAAATACGTGGAGTCATGCTTTTCTGTCTGACTCCCTTCGCTGAGTGTAACTATCTTGAGAGTCAGCCATGTCATAGTGTGATGCATCAACAGCCCATTCCTCCTTATTGCATTACAGTGTCCTGTTGTATGGACACACCACAGTTTGTTCATGCATTCACCTATTGCTGGGCATTTGGGTCACTGCAGTTTTGAGCTATTACATGTCAAATCTGAATGAGTATTGGTATACATGTATTTCTGCGTGCTCAGGCTTTTATTTCTCTTGGATAAATACCTAAGATGAAAAAGTTGGATTTTATGGTAGGTGTATGTTTAATTGCTCAGGAAACTAAAAACCTGTTATCCAAAGTGATTGCATAACCATACATTTCCACCTGAAGTGTATGAAATTTCCATTTACCTCCTTACCATATTATTCCTGAAATTTATATTTTCTTTGAATATGTTACCTGAGAAAAATCTCTTTTGTATACATTTTAAAATGCTCCAGATTTTCATGTTGGCATTTCATATACGGGTTAAAGCCTTTCAAGATGCAGCCACTCTTAGGAGGAAAATTGAACATAGTGTTGCATTTTTATAAATACAAAAATTAATGTTTTATGCAGTTCTGTTCTGGTGTCAAAGCTGAGATGTGAGCCTGGGAGCTGCAGCAGCCAAACTGAGAGCTGACCCAAGAGAACGGGGCTGGCAGGCAGGGAAAGAGAGAAAGAGAAAAGGAGGGGTTAAATACGGGGGAGGGGGGGGAACAGACTGACGGAATTCAAGCCCCTGGCTTTAACATTTGTTGCATGAAATAATATATTTCCCTTTTTGCCTTACAAAGGGTAATATATGTCACCCCTGCCCATATGCTACAGAGTCTAGCTGAAGAGGCCACGTAACATAAGAATAATAGCACACCATACACTAAAAGAATACGGCAGAATATGACACACTGCTCAGGGATGCCGTTCTGTTTCTGCTGTGTGACTTCTCAGGCTCGGGCTCCCGCTGGGTTCCTGTGGCACAAAGCTTCTCCTCTTCCTTCTCAGGGCCTCGTGAGAGCTTCTGTAAGGAGTGTGTGTGTAGGCGGATGGTCTTTAGGTAATGACATGTCTGCTTGTAAAACACTTGTACAACTTGAGCACTTCATGTCTCATTTACTCATTTTAAAACCCTCGCTTGGGCTTTGTCACCATTAATAAGTTTTTGAGTTGGAAGGTCAAGTTGTATTAGACATGTTCACAGGCCATTCTAAGTGTTTGACAGTTGCCCACAGATAAAAGATATACAGACAATAAACCTTTCTCTTATTGTGAATTAAAAAATCTGGTACAAATAAATCTTTGACTACCCAGGGCAGTCCATTTATCAATAACGGAAGTCCTACCAGCAAGTGGTATGGTCAAGAATCTGTTATTAACAAAACATTGTCATCATATGTAAAAATGCAGACTTAAAAAATTCTGTATAATTGGAAATCTGATTGACTCCAAAATTACTCTGCTTATGCTTCGTCTTGACAAAAAAAAAAAAAGGTACTGAAGTCACACAACTTTTTGGTAATTCAAGGCTAACACTTTTCTCTAAGGTTCCTCATCTTGTTCAAGGCCAGACACAGCCCTGTTCAATGAATATCATGGACTGCTGACAAGATCTGTATTTTTGCAATCTGGAAACTCCTAGAAGATAGCTTTTCGACTCTTTCTTTTTCCTCTCAGGAAATAACTCAGTCAGATGACCAACTATAAATGTGTTTCAAGGTCATGGATCCTGGGGCCCATTAATGTGATTTAAATTAATAAACATTCCACACAAATTCCGAGTAGCGAAGAAACTGACTAGCTAAGGTAACGTGAACGATGGAAAACTAGACTGTAACTTTCAAGGTGATGGCGCGTGCGGAGTAGCTGGGCAGTAACAGAGAAACCAGGCATAGAAGAGCAGTGCCTGGGCCGTCTTCTGTCCAACCTGACCAAGGTGATCAGACTGGAGCTGTACCACATGCCCACAGGCTCCAAGTAAACTGGCAGCTGCCCAGGGCTTCAGCAGATGGGAAGGAGACGGGGGCATTTTTCGATAAAAACCATCAGAGAATTCTATCCAGCTGCATTATTTCTCGTGCAAGGGAGACATCTTCTGTTTCATGAAGCCCAGAGGTTTTATTTTTAGTAAGGGTAGATGGAAGCTTTTCCTTCATTATCGTAGATGACCTTTTACAAGGCAGATTTATTCTGAAAAGCCAAGTGTCAGTCTGTACTCAGGTCTCAGGGGAGGCACTGCACATTTGTACCTTAGAATTAAAACACTCGACCACTTGAACTATAGATGGAATTCTTCAGCCTTCTGTTTTTAGAAGTTTCATCCTTGAAAAATACCCTAAAATAGAAAAAAGTACCCTAAAAGTACCCTAAAATAGAAACTTTAAAGAGAAGGGCCAGCAACTAACCAGGTTGTGTTAAAAGGCCAAATTAAATATGATGAGTTCGTGAAGCTGGTTTTTAAATTCAATTGAACAAATACTCACTGAGAGTCTATTAAGGCACAGTGCTGAATGAAAACTGCAGTCACTGTTACTTTAAGAGAGTTTTAGTCTAGAGGAAAACAAAGATGTGTTTTAAACGGGCTGCTTAGCATGGCAGACACTAAGAGAGAGCACAACGCCTACTGCCGGACTGGTTTACAGAGCAGATTTCTGACTTTCCCAGGCTTTGTCAGTCGCTTTAGCAGGAATTGGAAAGCTGAGGCCTGCCCCTCAGCAGCAGCCCTAGGCGAGCCTCGGTCCGTCGGGTGTTCTGGCAGTAGAAAAGTCACCTCCCCTCTCGCAAATACCGTGGAATGTGAAATGGAAAAGCGTCTTGGATCCCTCCTTACAAGGCTTTCCAAACGTGCTCTGGAGGAGAGAGCTGGGGCACAGATCGGCATCAGCAGACTTAAGGCTGAGACGTGAAAGGAGCAGAGGCACCACTGGAAAGTAGTGGGCCCAAGGCTTCAGACAGGGGGACGGCCCCACCCTAAATAGCAAGGGGAGATGCACGGCCATGGGATTTGACCTGGAGCCTTTGGAGCTGATGTCTTAAGCAAAACGTAAACCTTGAACACAGAGTTCTGCCTGCAGGACTCTTGTCTTGTGGCGCTGTGCTGGGCCCAGAAAGCTTCGCCCACTCACGGCCATGTGGGGAGACTTTCCAGCAGGGTGTGACAACTTCGAGGTGGCACTGAAAGCCCTGTTGAGTTTATCCAGTCATGTCCGGTTTACCTGTGTCAGACAGGACTTTGACAGGCCTACGAGAAGAAACTCCACAGGGTCGCCAGTTACCCATGCCGCTGGAAATGCCACTGGCCTGGCCAGCTGAAGGAAAGCAGGTGTGCCTGCCAGGAATAACACAGTAATGGACTTTCCATGCAGACTATCAGTTCTGGACGAGCTGGTGTTTTTAGAGAAAAGACCTGTGTGTAGTGGGCAGCATGATCATGCAGACCTGCACTGATGCAGCTCTTGTGCTCAGGATGGTGGTGGGGGCTGCTGATGAAGGGATGACGTGTTGCTGCAGAGAGTTTGCGTCCTCAGGGGAGCAAGAAGGCACAAATATTAGGAAGATATACAATGTCCTGCACTAAAGCATGGATTCCTTGTGACACTGACAACCTGGCATGAATGCATAGTTGGGAGCGAGAAACAAGGGCTTACCACTGTAAATGTGCTTTCTTACCATCTACACCTGTGCTTGCTGTACCTTAGAGATGGAAAGACAAGAAGTATAAAAGGTTTCCACACATGTCAATGATCCCTCAGGGTCCGTGGCCAAGCGTTCTTGAGCTGGGATCTACAGTTCATTGTGGCCCACACATTTCCAACATTTTCTGAGGTCCAATTTGACACTTAGGTCCTGGGGTTTTGGGTTTTTATCCAGGCATGTTTTAAGCAGTTTATCAAATAAGGTCATAGAAATTTTCAGAGACACAGAAAGGGTCAATATTTTGAATAGTACCTAGAGCTGAGAAACAAAGAGAACTTCCCCAAACACTGGTGAATATCAGGTGCAAGGTTGTAAGTATGAAACTTCATATTTCTCTAGACCATAGCACAGCATCTTGCTCAAGACTATTGCCTAGAAAAAAAAACTTGTTGGACGGGCAGAGGATGAATATTTTCATTAGCAAGTGAGCTCTGTGTAAAAGCCTGTGTTCTAAGTAGAAGCCTCTTCAGTTTCTCCCTGGACTAGAGGCATCACTTGGTCCAGGAGTGCCAGATGTCATCATTCAATAAAGTATTCAGCACTCTACCTGCCTGAATATTCATGAACCCAGATGCCTAGGGCATGTCAGATTACTGATACTCCTGTAAAATTGTGTAGCGGAAACTGTTCAAAGTATGTTTGGGGAAGAACCAGCTCCAGGCCCGAGTCTCTTATTTTTCTCAGTATTTAACTGCAGGCCCATTGCCTTACTTAGGACACAGTTTCTTATTAACACTGGGAAGTCTGGGTTGGAATCTTGCTTCTCTCACATAAAACTTTGGATATCACAGCTGACCAAGAGAGGTATCACCTACCCCATTCTTACGGAGACATCTTTATAGCCTTCCCATCTAGGATAACAGACAAAGGTAAAAATGATCTCCAGAAGCCATTCCTTCACTTGAATTAATGTCTCTTTTCTGCCAAAGTAGAATGGTAAATTATGAGAAGCTGCTAGAGAAGAACTGATTCTTGCCATAAAGCTTAATGTAAAGAGCCATTTGTGAGTGATTTGCAATCCTATCTACTCATAGATCAGTCATATATACTTGTAGTTCCATTTAGTACTGGCCAAAGGTTGGGATTTGATATCCCTGATGTAGCTATCCAATGGTCAAATACAAACTTAGGAGAGTGGACTACTGAGTTGAACAGAAGAAAGCAGAACGTGTTTTTTGTGACCAGACTGTTCAAAACCTTCTTATTGGATTTAGAATAAAATCTTAACTCTTTACCATGGCTTGCAGTCCTATGTGATGCAGCTTCTGTGGCTTCCCCCACCTCCTGCTCTCTGCTCTCTGCCTCTTAGTGATGCTCCAGCCTCGTGGCCCCCCTGAGGTCCCACCCCCAGACTCCCTCACATAGTGCTCCCTGTGCCTCCAAACGCTCTCTGTGCTCCTTGTAAAGCCTTAGCCGCGTGTGCTCCCCCCTCTACCAGGGGAGGCTTCTTCTGCACACTCAATTTAAAAGGTTGATTCTAGTGTCCCAGTCACTCTCTAGCATGTCTCCTTGTTTAAGTCCTTTTTCTTCATGACAATTACTATGACCCCAAGTAACCTGTTTATTTGTCAGTTTTCTGTTTCCACCAATTGGACTCAAACCATATTGAAGGCAGAGACCTTGTCTGCCTTGTTCTTTGCTTATTGCTGGCACTTAGTGCCTGGCATGTAGAAGGGGCGCAGTATATAGCTGTAAACAAATAGAAACCAAAATGGATCACAAAAGCTCCGTTGTGGGTAATTGGATCCTAATGTTGAGCCTATGAAGATAGGACTGCAGAATCCAAGCAAGGACAGCCTGTACTCAAGCCACGAGGGCACAATGCCCAGCTTTCGTGTTCAGGAGTCACCTTCTGACAAGTTCATCTAGCCCAGCCAGTCTCCTTCTCTCACCCCTATTTATCACTCAGACCACGCCTTTCATCTTGTCTCTCCTATAATTCCTCCCGAATATTCTGGAAGCAATGCATGGAAACGTGGGCTCTGTCCATGGGAACCAACCACCACCCTCCCACCATCAAAGCTCCATGGAGTCTCCAGTGTGTCTGGACTGGCTGCCTGTCAGGGCACAGGATGCTGGTCCCTCTCAGGACAGGAGCTTTGCATCCAATTGTCGTAGCTGTCTGTGTCTTAACCAGTGGCTCTGTTTGAAGTGGTTGGAAACTGTATACTATTTGGATTAAACCACTGGCATCTGTGGAAGGAAAATGGGAGGACGGGAGGCCAGTCAATCTGTGGTTGGAATCAAACTACCCAGACCCAGGGGGGCTGATCTGAACGAGGCTCTGACAGGGGCTGGGCATGCAGAGCAGCCGAGGAACTGGGGTGGGGGGGGTGGGGGGGTGGTTATGGTACTTTGGCAACAGGCAAGGAAAGAAACATTTGCAGAATGGATGGGAGAAAAAACAAGGGCCCACTAACTGAAAATCACATGACTTGACTGATGCATTACTTCATTGCCCTGGAAAATGTTTTACGGGGGGCAAGCCATGAATTGAGAGTGGTTAATTTTTTATTCTGTTCAATCAAAACATTTTGACAGTGTACCCACAGAGGGTGTGGAATCCCTGACCCCAGCTGCTGTGTTTCACCAATGGGCAGAGTCGTAAAGGTGACCCTTCATACTTGCCCACATTCGCAGAGTTACATATGTAATATCTGCATGTAACTTGGGGATTCAACTATGATGAGACAATAGGAACAAAGAGCAAAAAGTGCTGCTGGTTTTTGTTTGTTGTAATGCCTTTTCTTACCTCTCTCTCTCTCTCTCTCTCTCTCTCTCTCTCTCTCACCTCTATAAGAGATTCCGGTGATCAGAACCTCCAGTGTGCTGGTTCAGTTATTGTGACATGGCTATTTGTCTCCTGTGAGCAGGAGAGGACAGTGTGAAGTGCCAGACATGCAAGGGAATTTTTGTTTTCCGACACCCAGCAGGGCTCCCTGCGTTTTCCTCACCATGTGCGGTACAAACGAGAGAGGAAAGCCATCTGTTCCCCATCCAACAATCATGGCTTCTTGATCTGCCTCTTAAAATGACACAGCTATTAGAAGCCTCTGTCATCCATTTCCTGTTTGCCAAGACACCTGTCATATGAGCTTTGCTTTCGGAATTGATGACTGCTAGTCCGTGGGAGCACACACAGCTCTTTGGGTCATTCTCAAAGAGGGACAGTTGAGGGGTCAGAGTTGCTACATTACTATCTTGTCATTGCCATTTATGTTCCATGGTCTGTAAGATAGCAATACTACCATCTACCTTGTGGGGGTTGTTGTGTGGTTCAGGTGAGTTAATATGCATAAAACACTTAGGAAATAGTAAATGATGATGTGAATATAAGCAGGAATTAAGGAAGCTTCCAAGTGGAATAGGCAAGTGGTCTC
This sequence comes from Macrotus californicus, assembly GCA_007922815.1. NCBI lineage: Eukaryota > Metazoa > Chordata > Mammalia > Chiroptera > Phyllostomidae > Macrotus > Macrotus californicus. The sequence continues at coordinate 50,926 of VMDR010001682.1, forward strand.
TATCAGAAGTTCACTGACCATGTTTATTAATGAAGAAGCTTCTTCATGAGTTGGTAAATCACACACATTTTATAGGGTCTATATCACCTATTCCTAGGTCAAAAGTTATATAGTACTTTTCTAACAAATATGAACTTTAGTTCATAATGCCTGGGTGCAATAAATGGCACATAACATTTGTTCTAAATCTAATTTCATGTGTTTCAATCAAGGGCGGTAGGGAATTAAACTTCAGGCATATTTGAAATGTTGGTAGAAAGTGATAGGAAAGGCAATCTCCCACCTGCCTGGTATCATTCAAGAACTCAGAAAATGTTAGGCGGTCTAGAACATTTGGAGTATCTTTTTGTTCTTGGTCAGTATTGGCTATCACTGGTATGTTCATTGTCCAAGCAAAGTCCTGCCTTGAGGGTGGGCGTCCTGCTACTTCGGTGTCAGCCTGGGGTACCAGGGTTTTCACTGAAGCTGGGTGCCCCTGCACGCCCCAGACCCTCTCCTTAGGTATGTATGCCAGGCAACCAAAGCCCTCTAAGTTACCACCATCTCCCCAGGCCCACTCGAAAGGAACAGGTCACTGGTTGTCTAAATTGAACCTGGAAAAATGGAAATCTTGTATTTTGAATGTGAAGTTATTCCTTCCATTTCCTAAATCTATTGAGCACTTTCCTAGGTGTGTAGGAGTTTACAGTGTCTCTGGCCTTAACAATGCAGCAGATTTCAAATTCTATTGTGAAGTTTATCTAATTTAACTCTTGAGTCAAGACCGTTCTCTGTGGTGAAAACACAGGTCATGTCACACATTCCTGTTTGACAGTTGAACTCACGGAATCTCAGAAAAGCAAACCCGGTTCACATAGGATCACACGCAGTCAGAGGAAATGCCGGAAGCACATCCAAAAACCGAACCTCAGTAAACTTTACATTACTCCACTCCCATCCCCAGTTCTAGGGATTCCTTCAGAAAGGAGCCTTGAATGGCTTTGGTCTATCAGCAGGTAGGTGGGAACAGTTTGGGGGATCCTTCCTTAAAATGATATTGTAAAGGGAACTGCCCAGCATGATGCTGCCTGGACCATTGCCCAAGAGGGTGCCATCAGTGAGAGCTCATGATCTGGGGGTGCACAGTTCGCAATTCAAATACCAACCCCCCAATAGTCTAAATGTGGCATTAATGTCCATGTGCCTTTGTTTTCTGAGGTGTTCCGATGGCCTGCCTTGTAGGATGGGTGGAAGGAGTGAGTGAGATGCTCATAGGTGGGTGCACCCTGACCCAGAGGAGGCGCTGCAACAGCATTACTTCCTGGGTGCACTGGACAGTGGCGAGCACAGCTACCTCCCAAAAACAGTAACGCCTCCCCACCAATACACCCACACTTGACTCAGTTTGCACATTGAAAAAAAAATGTATGAAGGACCGACTAAATGAGAGTCTTGTTGCTGGGAAATAGGGATACAGATATAAGTCGTGTCTAATCCCTGCCTCAAGGAGTTTGCTTTCTGTGGCACTTAGTGGGGGAGACTTTCTGCACCTAAACACTTGGAGGGAGGGAAGGAGGTGAGAGATGGGAGCTGGGGAGCAATCCTTCTTCACTGCCAGTTCGAGAGGCACCTGGGGAATGGGAGCAAGTTCCTTTGGAGTGTCAGTCCCTCAGGCTGAGTGCTGGGCTTGTGACGAAAACAGGATGGTGCCTGCTCCTCGCAGGTGCCTCTGAGAGGGCTGCGTCCAGAGGGAGCTCTTGTTTTCTGTGTCTTCTGTTCCCTGGCACTTTCAGTTCCCATCACAGGAGCCTTTGTCAGTCACGTGCTCTGCTTTTACCCGAGAATTAATTTCCTGGGACCATCTGGTCCAAACGCTCAGGGCTGCCCTTCCAACGGGCTGTCCCTCAGGTGACAGAGTTGAGTGGCTGCACTGCCTTTGCCCTGAGGTACAGTGAGTCCAGAGTGGCTAACGTCTGTCCAGGGTCCAGCCCCCCTTCTTCTCCAAATGCTGGGGGCCATTTCACATTTCACATGCCATGCTGACTTCAAATAAAACAAGGCAGTGCTGCGGCAGAAGGAGGTGCCGAGACTCCCTGAGGCTTGTCTCTTCCTTTCCTCCACAGAGTCCGGGCAGGGTGTCCCGAATGGACCCCAGAAGGGCTCTTTCCAGGTCATGGTGGGCACCCCCAAAGTGACAGTAAGGTATCAAAGAGTAAATACTGGTAATATGGTATGTGTGTGTGTGTGTGTGGGTGGGTGAGAGAGAGAGAGATTGAGAGAGAGAATAACCAGGGATTGTGATTATCCTGTTTCAGAGGAGAGACATTTTTTACTCAGGAAACTTCAAGAAGTACTCCAAAATAAATGTGAACACATACACCCCAAGCAACCAAAAGCATTTTCACAGACTACATGTCTCCTGAGGGAAATGTGGAGTTTTTGCTTCTGGCCAGACTGGAACCTGTCCTCGTGGTCCCCTCACCCTGCCAAAAACACTTTGGTATTTCCAACTCCAACCCGGAATAGTGGGCCTTGTGGCAGATGTATTTCACTTTCATGGTGTTTCTGATTCACACCGATGCTCTCAAACCGCACTCAGTACGAGGTACATACCACTGTCCACTCCCATTTTCCCGACAACCAGCCCCCCAGCCTTCACCATGTGCATCATTAGCTGTTTTATTTTTCTCATCGAACTTCCTCCCCATTCACCAAGCTTCAAGAGCTCTTAAAATTTCAAATCTCCTCCAAACCATTTCCCACTTAAATTGGCAGCAGGATGGACTTTTCCCCCCATTCCGAGTTCTGAGGTAAAGCTCCCACTTTCAGCCACACTGCCGAGGACAGCACCTCTGACACTTTGGGTGCGAGTGTTACCTTCCCTAGAGCTCAAGCCTTTTTACCCATCACCAGTTGTGTTGTCATAGCCTTCACCTTGGGGAAAAGAGGAAGGTATGGTTTCCTCATCTGGCACACGGCAAAGCCAGGGTGGGCGTGAGCAGCGTACCTAAGATCCTCGGCATGGCCCAGGAGGAGGCAGGACAGGGAGAGAACCTGTGATTCTCAAAAATAACGGCCTACGTGCTCCGAGCCCGAAGTTTCCACGGGCTCTACAGGATCTCAGTTGTCACTGCACTTAATGATCGTGGAATTTCCTTTGTCCTCATTCTCAGGTGGCTGCTAAAGCTATTTTAAAATATTCCCTCCTCCCAGTCATATACCCATCTTCCTTCCTCCATGCACATGCTTTCCCCACCAGACTCGACGGCTGAACGTGGACTGGGCCCTCTTACTCTTCCCCTGGGAATGAAGGAAACTGATATTTATTCATTGTCTAGTGTGCAATGTATTTCATTTCATTTAGTACTTACAACAGCGTTATGTTGGTTTTACGGTATTATCTCCCTCCATAGGATCCGAGTGCCTTCTCTTTATTCTCATAGTGGACCCCTGGGTTCTTGTCCATTTCCAAACCTACATGTTATTTCAGCTTTTTTTCTTTGAAGTTTGTTCCTGGTGTTCATTTTAAACATACTTAGACCATGCTAATCTCCTTTGGATAGGTGCTTAAAAATGCGATCAATGAATATCTTTATCCTGGTTATGGACTCTGAGGTTTTAATTATTTGCTTTATTTTTCTTTTTTGGTTTTCCTAAACATTAAGTTGGTTGAGTTAACATTCTTATTCCAGAGGCTGGGAATAAGATGAAAGTCAGGAGTCTGACTTATTTCTTTAGGAATGTATTCAAATCATACAAAGCTATTCATTGACTTGGCCTTTCCCTCCCAAAGACCTTAATTTAGAATGGTCTGACTTTATTACCGGTGACTGGGAGAGTTTATTGCACAGGGACAAACCATGTGGTCCTTTGCAGAAATATGAAAGTCATCGCCCCCTGAGATGACCCGCAAGTAGAAAGGATGAGACACACCCTAATGCAGAAGAATCTGTAAGAGAAATTATTTTTGGAGGAAAAAGATGATTGTTGGAGGTAATAACATGTCTTAGGCTAGATATGTCATTTGTCCTCCAAACTTAAAAATAAATCTTGTTTTTTTTTCTCAATCTGACACATGATCATTACAGAAAAAAATATGTGTAGGCTAAAAAACAGATAAACACATAATTCCATCCACCAAGATATATTGACAATAGACTCCTTGATCTGTGAATTTCCAGCCCTCTCCTCTGTATACATAAGTTACCTAAATAAAATTATACATCTTTGAAGCTTGCTTTTCTCATTTAATATTATTAATACCTATTGATATCAATAAGGAAACATTTATAACTCAATAATTATAGTATGATATTATGTGCCATAACTTACTTAACCTGCCCTTTGAATTACACAATAGGACTTTCTCTAACTTTTTAATTTAAAATAATAATATAATAACTACCATACAGACCCCTTCACATAAGGGGGAAAAAATGAGAGACAGAGAGCAACACATGTCTGGAAGTGAAATTTTTTATTAGATTAAAGGTGAAAATGTGTTAAGGCTTTTGTTAGATTTTCCCAAATTATTTTTCTTAAAATTATACTAACAGACATAGCAGTATATGACTGTGACCACTTCCCTAAGTCCGTAGATTGATGGAAGCACATGGCACTTTATCATTCTAGTATGCATTTCCTTGATGAGCACTTACGTTGAATAATTTTTTTATGCAAATTGACAATATGTTTTTCTTATTTTTTTTACCCACTATTTTCTACTCTGTTATTAGTTGTTCACTTCCTGAATTTACAAACTTGTCATTTTAAATATAGTAATACATTATAATGTATGTTGTGGACATTTGTTTTTGAGCTTGTTTTTTATTTCAATTTTTTTATGGCGTTTTATGTAGCAAGCTGAAATGTTACATTTCACGGTAGTCAAATTGATCAGCATTTCTTTATTTGCTTTTCCCCTTTGGGTTCATGCTTAGACCGCCCCGAGGACTTTAAATCAATTTTGAAAAGTCTTGCTTATGATACATAAGATCTCTAGAAACTCGTTCAGAATTTCATGCCTCTCTATTTATGATACTGATTTTCAAACTATGCTTCCATGGAACGCCATTTTTCCGCAAGTTTAGTCAAGGTGTTGTGCCATTAAATATGAATACTACCAGTCTTTCCAGATTTTCAGAAAAATTAATATAATGCAGTACTTTTCAATTTGAAGGTTTCCAAACACGTTTTTTTCTTAAATGTTTGGTGCTGATATTCGCTCTTATTACTATATAATAAGCCCGGTGTCATATTATATATTCTGTTATTTTAAATTTAATATGTCGATATTAAATGGTGTTGTACAAAGATCACTATTACTTCCAGATGTTCTACTAACTGACAAGTTGAAGGATCTCTAGTGTATGGTGTATGTTCGCTACAGTTAAAAACTGAAAGGGAGGTAAGGCTAACAACACATGAAAGTTAGGGAACTGGAGAACTTAGAGTCCTGTTATAACTGCTAATCACTCTCCCTCCTTTCTTTAATATCCCCACGCCTTGATACCAGAGATCACTGACAAATACATTCGACGAATCTCATTGCCACATTCTTGTGCAATGAGAATTTTCTGATGGGCTCAAATAATAACTTCTTAAAAGGAAAGATGCCATTTTTAAACCACAAAAATGACTATTCTTGATATTACAAGTATTCATGGGACAAGAAAACTAATTCCTCTTTTTTAAATGCTTTCAAAGGCAATCTTTATTGCTGCACTGGGTCTGTGAACAACATACACAGAGGCACCTCTCAGCTGGCACTCACAAATGGAAGCTTTGAAAATAGGCACCTATAAAACGCATGCATTTCCTGAACTGGTAGCTGCTTTATTCAGCAGACCATTAAAAGCCCATTTAGAGGGCCTCTCACAGGCTCATGTGCACTACAGGTACTAAAAGCTGGTGAACCCAGCACAGGAAGAAACAGAACAAAACAAGAAGCTGGACCCATATCCACTAAAGTTTACAGACAAAAAAAGCTCTCTCCCCAAACCTAAATTTCCTCCAACACTAACATTCTCATGAAGAACAGGTAATGTGACAAAATTGTCCCACTTCCAGTCTCCCAGCCAAAGTCCAAAGCTCCTCCTGCCCTCCAAGTATCAATCATCAGGCAGGGCAAGGCAAATGCACTTTTAATCAGTAACAGCTACTGTTTCTTGTACCGGGACTGTTTATGATTTAAAAGGGGGAAAATTAAATCAATCCTGATGTGAATGTTTTTCCTCTTGAAGAGAAAAAGCAACACCCTGTGTCCAAAAAGGGGGGGTGGTGTAATTTCATGTTTTAAAATATATTCAAAGAAAATAAATTTGAAATTGGTTTTATCCTCCTTAGCTATAAACAGGAGAGTAATTGTGTAGGATTGATGAGTCATGTCAAATAAATGCCTTCAGCCTTTGCCTTCACCCCACTGTGTTTGCTGGTGTCCATACATCAGTGCAGACTAATAGAGCCGGAAGGGAATTCAGTGAACATCCGTCCAAAGATGGCCTCCTTGGGAACCCTGGCCCTGGAGCTGTTTAGTCAAGAAGACGGATCCGATGGGAAATGCAGAGGGAATTCATACAACAGAAGGGTTTGGGGATTATATTAGTGGGTGAAACTGATTGTATATGGAAGCCTAATACGTAGAACGTACACCAGTAGGTCTGATCTGGCTGAAGGTTCTTGTTCCTTTCCTTATTCATAAGAACCTTATGCTTTCAGCTGGCTGAAAAGAAAAAAAAAATCAACCCTGTCTTGCTCATTTATAAAACTTTAACACCAGTGGGGTGGGAAGAATTAATGAGCCCAGGCCCAAGGCATGGGGATGTTTTCACGTCTAAACGGCTGGCCCACAGACGCACACTAGTGTCTTGTAGCTTTTTAAGGGCATTGCAGAAATGACTTTTCGGGCCCTTACAACTTTGGGTGGGGAACTTGCACTTGCACGTGACTACTCGCCACTGTAACTGGCACCCAGGGGAAGGATCCAGCAAAGAAGCCCACAGATTTGAAGCGCCAGGGTACTGCGCCCTCACACGGGCCCATGCAGGAATGCAGCGACAGTCGGCGGCCCTCAGAAGAGAATGGCCACATGACTGGCACAACACAGAAGGTGTAGCCGACTTCCAGGGCGCATTCAGTCCTCATACCGCCTCTGTGCGGTCAAAATTTTCTGCGTATTACGGATGAGGAAACAGACTCTCCAAAGGAGCACATGACTTATTCCAAGAGGCAGAACTCATAATCAGGTGAGCCAGGATTTGAATTCCAGTCTACATCTACACCCCAAGTTCTTCTCATTTTTCTAAGAAATGCTTTTCTGGGAAGTGGAGAAGGAAGTTCGATCTATATTAAATACCTTATTAACCAGTGCACAATAAAAACTTTGGTGTCCATCAGCCACAATCACCAAGCTGCACCTCTGCGCTCTCCTGCTCTGGAGCCCGCCTATGACTAGCTGATATCCGCACAACTCCCTGAAGAGCCGACCACCGTCATCTCTGCCAGTGTTCACCACAAGGACACGGATACCTGTGCTGAGGGTACCATCGCCTATGCCCCAAAGCAGCCACGCCTCCAGATGGAGCTGCGGGCCAAGGTCCTCTCTGTGTCAAAGCCATGTTCTACTCCCCACAGTGGGAGGAGGATGGCCCTTGCAGGGAACATACACTGCACTTCATCTCCTGTGCTCTGAGTTGCGCCCCCCCCCTCCCCCCGCCACTGAGAGTCTCAGGAAAAGGGCCCTTTCAGATTTCGTTGGTGGCTCCTCTTCCAGACTTGTGTCTTTGTGTCTGAGACAAGGGAGGTGCTAGACTCCACCCTTTTCCATGTCCCACGCTTGTCCCCTGGGACTCCAGCTACCCAAACAGCTCTAACTGCTGCTGATGGCCTTCATTACCTGGATGAAAGTTTATGTGCTATTCACACAGTAATAGTTCAATGGTCCTAATTTGGTCGAAGGCTCTTGGTTGAGAAGAAAGCCATCCAGCCCATCAGCTTCATGACCCACACCGGCAATGAGAAAAATATGAAGCACCAGAGAAAAATATTGGAGTGTCGGGGACATGGTCACTACGGAGGAAAATTCCATTTCATCAGCGTGTTCACGGTGTGCTGTACACCTCAGGTGCCGCTCCAGACATTGTGAGGAAGAGAGGGAATTTTCAAAATGCGTAGAAGGTGATTCTTGGCCTTGAGAAAAGGAACAGGGAGTAGCCAGTATGGTTCTTAGGTGCCTGCATGTGGTAGATGAGGCTGAAATGCCTCAAGTGTGAGGCTACAGAGTTGAGACTTGCCTGCATCCAGGGGGTGTGGGTGAATGTCAGCAGTGCCATCTGGGAAACAAAAGAATGGGGTGCAAGAGCAGCCAGTTAACCCTCGGGGTACCCTCTCACAGGACGAAGTTACGGGATGGCCTCTTGAATCGCTTGCTGCGGCTCCAGAAGCTGTGTCCCAGATCTGTAGACTTCCACCACAGAGACTAAGTATAGGGCTTAGCAAACAGGTAGTGAAGGAAAGACATCTGTCATGTCAGTAACTGAGGAGGACCAGTCCCATGGGACAAGCCCAGGAGTAGTTTCACACCCTTGAGTGACCCGGGCTTGGCTGTCCCATTGCCGGGGGACGTTCTGGACGCCACTTCATCTCCACATTTCACCATCTGTGAGATGGAGCTATAATTTCACCCAACACATAGGGGAATGGAGGGGATAACTACACTGCTGTAAATTCTGGTTTTGAAGAAAATCTGCTGTTTTTAGATGCGAGAGACTATAAAAATTATTTTTATCTTAATGTGCAGTTGGTTCTCATTATTCACGGATTCCGTCTTTACAAATTTGACTACGTGCTAAGATTTCTTTGTAACTCCCAAGTAAGTATTTGTGGTCCTCTCACCTGCCGACATGTACAGGGCTGCAGAAGCCTCAAGCAGCCCTCCCCATTCATCCCTGCGGAGGTCCGGCAAGGTGGTGGGTGCCCTGCCTCGCTTCAGCTCCTACACCGTAGACACGCGTTCTTTCTGTCATCCACCTGGTGCCAGGTGTTAGCATTGTGTGCTTTTTGTGGGCGATTCCATCTGCTTAAAGTCGTCCCCAAGCACAGTGCGGAAACCTGGTCTAGAGTTCCTGGGCACAAGAAGGCTGTGACATGCATTATGGGAAGATACGCATGTTAGGTGAGTTTCATTCAGGCAGGAGTTACCATGGTGCTGGCTGTGAGTTCAGTGTTAATAAATCAACAATATGTGTTAAAGTGTCTTTAGATAGAAACACACACAGAACAAGGTTAATGTTTCAATCAGTTGATGGAAGTGTGCTCTGAGCCTCGCAGGAACCTAACCCTGTATTTCCCCGAAGAGCAATGGGTCAGTCAGCATTTGCTAATTCAATATTCTCAGCTACTTAGAGGATATAACTCTTCAAATAATGTGAGTCAGATATATTTATTATTGATTATCCTGAGTTTTCCCTTAGAAAAATCACTTTAGGGATAAAGGAGAGTTTTGTGATCATCTCATCCATCTCCATTATGCTACATTAGATAAGATGGGAGTGCAGGGTGTGACTTGACCTTGGTTTCTAAGCAAGAGTCAGGCAGAACCTGGACTGGAACCAGGTGTGTTGGCCTTCAAGCTCGTCCTTAGACCCCCCCAGACCTCACTGGTTTTCCTGTGTAAGCATGGGGAAAGGACTGCTTTGAGAGATTCAGTTTCATGGGGTTGCATGCAATAATGGTTCCCCATGTGGCTTCACTGTAGGCCTCACGTCTGGTGGTGCCGGTTCCTCTGGCAAGGGGAAGACGGTGGACTTCAGGTCATAGGCACCTCAGCTCAGAGACGTAGGCTCTCTGTTCCCTGCTTGTGGGCAGCATTATGCTATGTGGCAAATGACCTTTGTGAACCACATCAAGACTGAATGAGATAAACATTTATAGGCCAAAAATTTCTTTTAAAATCTTCATTAATATCCTGGGCATGTCTTGTTTATGAGATTAAGCTAAGCAACCTTGGGAGCAGCTAACAAAGCTTTGTTCTTTGATTCATTTTCCTCTATAGTCCTATGGACCAAGCAGAAGTCATTTTATTTTATTTTTTATTTTAAAAGATTTTATTTATTTTTAGAGAGAGGGAAAGGAACCTGGCCCACAACCTGGGCATGTGCCCTGATCAGGAATTGAACCGGTGATCTTTTGGTTCATGGGCTGGTGCTCAATCCACTGAGCCACATCAGCCAGGGCCAGAAATCATTTTAAATTGCAGCAAGAGAAATTTGGGTAACACTTTAGCCGAAGTAGGGGGTTAAGAGGAAGATGAGGCGCAGGGAGTGACTTCCTGGAGATCTTGGAGAAACGTAAAAGTGACAGCTTGTCTTGGATGATGCCGGTAAATTCAGTGAATACTTGAGGATCTGCTGAGTGCCGAGCATTTTGCTTTGTGCTCTAAGGTTCATCTCTCTTGAGGTCTATATGATGATAATACCATTATACGAGGGGGACTCAAAAAACCAGAATTTATTTATAAAACATTGCCTAGTCATTCTTACAAGTTTACACTTCAGTCACCTTCATAGTACTCTCTGTTTGATGCAATACACCTATCGAGACATTTTTTCCACTAAAGACAGCTTTCGAATTTGTTGATTTTGATGCCTATTAGTGCTTCTGCCATTTTTGATTTCACCTCTTCCACATCAGCAAAACATTTCCCTTTGAAGATTTTTTTCATCCAGGGAGACAAAAAAAAAAGTCGCTTGAGGTGAGATCAGGTGAATAGGGAAGGTGGAGCACAGGGTCATGCCATTTTTGGTCAAAAACTGGTGAACACTCAGTGTGGCCTGGGCAGGTGCACTCATCAATCACCCGTCATGACATGGGCAAATGCGTTGAAAGAGTCTTCAAAAAAAATTCACTGAAGCAGAACACAGCCTCTCACAACAATGCCAACTGGTGCACTGATACAGATGGGTTCCTAGAACACTCACCTAGTGGGGGAAACCTGTACTACAAGGGACCTGCCCTCTAGAAGATAATTCCAGTTTTCTGGGGTCTCCCTCCTAATCCCAAATTATTCTGATTGCTAATCAGTTTGGTCATGATGTGATAACAACAATAAATCCATGTAATTTATTGAAAATCAGTCTATTTTTTAATATGGACTTTTTAAAAAAAGTTTTATTTTTCAATTACAGTTGACATTTAATATTATTCTGTATTAGTTGTAGTTATACAGCATAGTGGTTAGACAATAATATACTTTACAGTGATCCCCCTGCTAAGTCCAGCACTCACCTGGCACCAGATGTAGTTATTACGATGTTATTGACTGTATTCCCTGTGCTGTGCTTTCACATCCCTGTGACTGTTCTGTTACGACCAATTTCTGCTTCTTAATCCCTTCACTTTTTCACCCAGTTCCCCAAATCCTCTCTCTCCCCACTGGCAGCCATCAGTCTGTTCTCTGCATCTAAAATAATAGTCTATTTTGTCTCTAATCTTTTTCTTGGCACTTTTCCTGTTTTTTTTTTCTTTCTTAGTATATACTTAAAAATATCTTTCCTAGAAATACAAAGAGCCAAAACCCCAGATAGCTTCTCAGTATAGGAAGTTAGTGTTTAAAGGTGAGAGCCTGCGGTGCAGGTCCTTGGGCCTGATCTGGAGCCAGAACAACCTGATCTGTCTCTTGGCAGCTGGACACTCTGTTTATAGCCCCAGGGCAGCCATTCTGTAACGCAGTTATAAGTGGAAGGCGAGAAATAACCCAGTCTGGGAGCGCGTTGAGAAAGTGGGGGGTAAAGTTAGAGCTGAGGCTCGCATTATTTTATCATCACGTTTTCTCCTGGTCAGGTATGATTTGTCAGACAGCACTACCCAATGTCATTGGCATCACTTCGTTGGCAGATGTCAATCTTCTGAGGGTAAAGAAAGAGCGAGAGAGAGAATTAACACTGAGCACTTGCCATGTGTCCCACACTGCTCTGGACTCGTCCGTATGTTATTTAACTGTCACAGGAAGCAGTCCAGGTAAATGCTTTAATCTCCATTTTATAGGTAAGGAAACTGAAACAAAGAGATGATGTCATTGTTCTAAGGTCGCAAAGTAAGGGCATCCCCGTTCATATCCAAGGATCCCTTGATCAAATGCCCTCCTCTTCTCACTGTGTCCATGGCTTCCCCCTGCTCAACTCTTCTCCGTGTAAGGCGTGGAGAGACCAGTCTTTTCCTCACCATGTCATCTACAGACTGTGAGCGTCAGAGTCACCTGGACAAGGGGTCAGAGTTCTAATGGGTGAGGTTCCAGAATCTGCTTTGTTAACAAGCTTCCCAAGTAATTTTTATGCACTTTAAAGTTTAAGAGATGATGATCTCCATACTCACACACATCAAAAGGGCGGAGTAATAGAACATATCACAAAACCTGCACCAAAGGTGATGCTCATAGAAGGTACTGTCAGAACCCTGCCTATACCCTTTGGGCATCAGCCATATCACTGAAGACAGCCAGCTTCACCTGTGTCTGTGTGACTTTCCCTTAGGGCTTTCTTCCCAGCCCAGCCTCAGGTGGGGTTCTGCTTGTGTCCATGGTAGACCAGGAGGACCAGGGAGTTAGCTACCCAACCCACCACCTCTCTGACACAGCTCTTACCCAATGACTTGTTGGAGCTGGTGTCTAAGTCTTCCTACACACTGACTCTTTGGGTGGGTGATTCTGAGGCTTGGGTTCTGCACTGCTTTCCAGAAATCCCCCACGAGATTAAGTCCCACTCTTCTGTGGTGATAGCTGGCTTCATATATCACTTTATTTGCAGCACTCTCTTCCCTGTCTTTGTCCCCAACTTTTCTAATATTTCCTTCTTGCCCTTTTATACTATTTGCACTTGAATCCTGGTGTCTGCGTCTGCTTCTGGGAAACCCCAAAGCAGGTAACATTTAGCTAAAAACCCAATGGTAGTGTTTATTTCTCTATGTTAGACTATTGTGTTTCTCTCCCCACCTCTTCATGGAGAGAGCTCTTGACCTCTGAACTAACTTCAGCTATCTGTGCAGGTGTTTATTGTGGAAGTTCCTCTCTTTTTAGCCTCTCAAATTCAGCCATCCTTTTTATTGAAGTAAAGGATGTGAGATTGTGAACTCAGTTGGATGTAGGTTAGAATTCTAACTCTTCTGTGTACTAGTGTGATATTGGCAAATTTTTAGGCATCTTTAGGCTTCCGTGTTCTCATCTATAAAAACAAGAATAATATTGACTTCAGATGCTTGGTGAGAGGATTAAATGAGAGAATAAATGTAAGGAGCTGATAGATTTTAAGTGAAAGTATGTTTGTTCGCTCCCCTTCTTCTTTGGGTTTCCTTATTTCCTGAAGGCATGGTGACCACTTTTGTCCCTGGTGGTCTATCCTTTATTTGAACTTGATGATTCTTATTGATCACACCATTCCTGCTTATTGTCATGAGAAATTAACAGTACCTACCCAGAGCTAATGTCTAATGTCTGTTCCATAACTATTATAGATTCTTGATTACAACTGTATCTTCAATCCCTCTAATGTTATGCCTCATACATAGAGGCTTGGTAAATATTCTTATTGACTTGTTAAGGCATCAGATAATTAGCAACCCTGAGTGTAAGGACCCATGTGTGATCTTTACATGCCATGTCAAGATCATGTCATTGGCACCAGCCCTCAGCAGCACTAACCTTCTTCTCTGGACCTGGCAGGGGAGAATGAAAATAAACATCTCATTCTCCGAGGAGGGCTGGAATTCCAGAAAGTTCATGATGTGAAGGGTGTAAAGTTTGGCAAGAGGTGCTTTTCAGAACTTTTTGGCAGACATGAAAGCCATGGAAGGACCGAGTCCTGGCTGGAATCTTCCCCCAAATGGGTATGGTTTTTGAAGGATGCAAGGTGTTTGCATGGTGGTCCCTCCGCACACACTGTCACGTGGCTCCTCCCTTGTCACCCCTACAATGGATTTCGTCTAGTGAGGAATTATTTGCTTGTTTCCTTGTTTCCGCCCATTGTGCCCAATCCTTGCATTATGTTGCTGATACTTATTACTGCGTTCTGGATATTTATTACTGCGTTCTGGAAGGCATCCTTAAAGCTCCCTTTTATGTTTTTTTTTGGTCAAAAACACATGTGATACCTTATTCTTTTTCAGTTATATTTCTTTCTGCTTCCCCTAATAAATTATTTTTGCAAAATAATGTCCATGACTGGCACTGCAATTTCAAATCCTATTGCTTCCTTTTACAAAGTCAGGTCTACTTGCAGCTCTCCAACTTTGTTTTATATTCTGTAATTTTTGGAAACACAACCAAACCACAGCCTTCTTTGAGTACATTGGGCCAATCATGTATTTAAATTATCACCAATAATAACTATTACCCATTTTATGAAAGCAACTGTTTGATCTTGCCTCTCCTTGTGCCTCCATTTAAAACTCAACAGACTTTTTAAAACGTTGCCTATTTTTTCATCGCTTCTCGGCCTTTTGGCTAAGATCAAGTGTAAAACGTTGCCTATTTTCTTCACTATTCCCTTCTACAGACCTAAAAGTGCTTTTGTCCTTAGAAGTTCCTACTGCCTGTCATTCAAGGTAACCTTGGAGGAAGGATCACAATTAGTGATTGTTTTTCCTGGGAGGGGGAAAAACTAATGATCCATGTATTCTCAGCCACAGTCATTTCCCTTTAATGCTTACACTGAGCAGTAAAAGCATCCTTCAGTCATCAGGACAATGTGTGTTCCTGGTCCCACCCAGATGCTCCTTTGGCATCTTCCTGTCACAGAGCCACTGCGTGTGTTATATTGTGTGGATTCTGAAGTAGGCAGAACTAGGCAGGTGAGTGGCCTTCTTGAGGGTCTCCCTAAGTTGTATATGAGCCACTCAGAAGTAACAAAGGATGTTGCTTTGCTTAAAGATCCAGGGCGCTTGTGATGGGGGGTGGAGAGACCCAGCCATGGATTTGGCACCCAGCACCACCACAGAGGTTGAGTAATATGAATAGTGGGGCTCTGAAAGAGATGGGCCTGGTTTTAATATCACACTCTGGTCTTACAGTCCAGCAAAGTGCAATAAGTTGAGGCTCAGGAAAATAAACTACAATCTGGGGAACAGATGAAGAATGATCAGGGAGTGATTTATAATACTCTTCTTGGCAATGATAAGAGTGTTGGGTGAAGAGCAATATAGAGAGGGAATATATCTTGTCCTATTGTGGTCAGTAATTGTCTCCTTCCCTTGCAGCTTTCAGGTACCAAACCCAGGTGTCAATTATGACAGCTTCCAAGTTCACTAGAGTGAAGTTCCAGACCTTCCCTGGGTCACTTAGTTGTAGAAGTTGTCTAGGCCAAAGAGCCTTGCCTAGATCAAGCTTGCTCTCCTTTTCCACTGTGTAGCTATGAAGGCTTTCTTACTCCCATCCAACGGCAGTTAAGACATTACTCAAGCCGCACTGTCTTGGAAGCATCCTCTATAAACTGACTAATGATGCATTCCTAAGAAACAAGACTCCAGGGGAGATGAGGTACACATTCCCTGAATCTTTTACTCCACATCTCTGGTCATAGGGTGAAAGACATCTACACGAGACTTTATTTTTTTAGCTCAATCTCTGGGAAGAATCGGGGTATTTTTTAGTTGATGGAGGAGGGAATTTATAAAAATCAAGCCTTCCTTTTCTTATAAGTAATAGCTTAGAAAAGGAGCAAAGGATTTTAAAAGCCACAACCAAACTATGAAGACTATTCAAAAAGATTGAATTCCCTGATCTTAGGGAAAGTGGAATTAATGATCATTTCTCCCATTTCATAAACTTTCTGGTCATTTAACTCATTAAAGAAAAATTTATGTTTGTCTTACAATTTGGTGCATTTTCTCAAGTGATTTGGTACAATGATTAGATCCAAAAGGAGGGAGAATGGCCACAACCCCCTTAAGAGAGCTTCTGTTTCTTCATAGAAATACCTGTTTGTTTGTAGATGTCACCGAGGCTCGGTGGGGTCGAAGTTATGTCTGTCTTAGACTTTGATTCTTGGTCCCATGAACTAGCCCCTCGCAGCAGCCTTTGCGCTTCCTCACTGGGGTGCTGCTCGAGACAGCTTCTAAGAGGACATCCCACCATCAGAACAGTTCTCAGTCCTCAGCGGTTAGCCTCCGCTGTCCACTGAGCATCATCGCTTTAAGGAACATGGGGTGTTTTCAGTCACTTTGGAGGAGGGCCATGTGAGAAAATGTTCTGGATGAATTATATTCTGGTATAAAGATATTACAGTACAGAGAAGGATTAAAGACAGCCTGTCCCTCCTCTACCTCAGATGGTTCATTTGAGAAGTAAGAGAAGCTCGGGAACATGTCTGGCACAATGTAACTTCTCAAAAAGTGTTGGGAACCCTCAGAGCTTTGGAGTCTCATCCAAAAGGTGCCAATGGCACGTCATGTCCAGCGTTCTTATTCAAACCAAATTCCAGGTGACGACCATAGTATTTAAAAGCAAAGAAATTTTAAAACAGTTTTTTTGTGTCTTATTATAAAAGGGCTACCATGTTTAAGTTATTCCCAGTTTTTCACAATTATAAACAATAATCTGATTGAAACTATTATTCATAAATCATTGCTGATTATTTAGTTGTAATAAATTCTTAGAAGTGGCATGTTGGGGTTAAAGAGCATACATACATGCAAGAGTCTTAATATATGAGGTCTGTCTGGAAAATATCCAGCCATGTACTATGAAAAAGATATTTATTGAAGACGATAACAAGAAACATTGTACATAGGACAATGACACCTCTGTCCCCTTCAAAGTTATGGCTTTCTTGAGGAAATCTGGTTCCTTGGTAGCGGTTTGAATGAAGTCATTAGCAACTGTGCGTGACGTTCCTCCTGCTCTGGGTGCAGAAGCCATGGGACAAATTTTGCCACAACATGTTTCATGCCAAGGCCTGCGTCAAAATCTCAGACACAGCAGTTTTCGGAATCGCCAGATCAGCTTCTAGTTCTCACACTGTCAGTTGCCAATCTTTGTTGATTGCAGCCTGTACACGTTCAACTCTCTCAGATGTTCTGCTTGTTGCAGGTCTTCCAGAATGTGGATCACTTTCAACAGATTCTCAACCATCTTTGAAGCGTTTGTGCCACACTTTTATTTGCGCTGCACTCACTGTATCGTGCCCGAAACCCTTCTGAATCGTCCGAATAGTTTCTGGGGAGCAATGTTCAAATTTAACACAACTCTGATGCAGATTTGTTGCTCTACTGGCTCAGTCATTTTTAATGTGACAGCCACACAGTACGCATGCTCACTCAATGGCATCTACCACCCCCATTGACTAGGACAGTGAAGTTGTCATTGTTCACGCATGAGCATTCCAGTCCACTCTCCTTGGCTGCCAGGTCACATCGATGTCTTATAAACCGTTCTCATTCTATTAACAATGGCTGGACTTTTTCCAGACAGACCTCGTATGTATTTAAAGTCATATGTCCCTATGTGGATTTGTCCTGGTTTATGATTAAGATCTCCAAAATTTTGTGGCAAGTTTCATAGTCCTACCTGCAGCTTGTTCAAATGCTCACTTCCCAAGAGGAGAACATTTCAAAGCCAAATAAACAATAAAACTAGACAGCATTCAACCCAGAGAATAAAAAAAGCCGTAATGCAAATCAGCTTTCTTTTCCTACCACATATTTGAATGACCAGGGAGAAAGCTGAAGGAAGGGAGGTTAAATAGACATTTTCTACACATATCAAATTTTGGACAAATTCTTGAGAGGAAAAAATAAACAATGTGTTGAAGGGTTTGTGCTTTAAGAAAGCTGGCAGAGTGTAATGGCAGAGGAGATATGTGATTCCTACGCATGCCATCACGTAGCTCCTTCCCGCCCTTTACCCACAGAAAACGACAGGACTTGGACCCCTTACAACTGTGGATAAATGTCGGTGATGTTCCCCACATGGCCGAAGGGAAATGGCTCAGACATGTGCATTCCTGAGGCCAGCTGAGTGGTGTGGTCTTGCTGAATTCCTGTAAGTTTGAATCCAAGGAGCCACGGGGGTGGTGCTAGGTGAGGTTAATTTGGAATTGTTGTTCCCCAGGGTATGGGATGCACAAGTAGGGCTTAGAAGGAAAATTGGTTTCCGGGCACACTGGCCATCTCTCTGGGTGGGTTTGTCGCATCAGCTTTCTTCAGATCATATTTCTTGAAATTACTTAAAAGATACATGTTAGTTGTATTTTTAAGTATTTTTTTCCATTTAAACAAAGAAGAATACAAAATCTCCCACAAGCTTATCACCTAGAAATAGGGTGTCGTGTTTCCTTTATGGTGTAGTCAGTACTTCCAATCTCTTTTTTTGAAATGTCCTTGGGTCTTTTACTTAATTAAAGCCGTAGTGTATACACAGTCTAATGTCTTGCTTTCTCCGTTAAATACAATATTGTGAGCATTTTCACATCACAAAACATTCTTTAGAAACTTGTGCGCGATATATCATTGCATCAAAATTTGATAAATTATTTAAATCTCTCCCCTTGTGGAACATTAACTTTGCTTTCATTATTTTTATAATATGAGTAACAAAGATGAACATCCAACAAAAATCTTTGCTGCACTTCTGATCATCTCTCTAAGGTGTGTTTTTCTAGAAATCTGATATTTCTGAGAAAAGGGAATTTGATGACCAAAGCTGAAGCCAAAAAGTGCATTTTCCTCTTATTTCCTTTGTTTTCAGCCCGTGGGTTAGAGGGCCATCATTTCCATATGGATTCTATTGTTTTGTTGTTGTTGTTGCCTTTTTATTATTATTATTTTTAATTACTTTATTGTTCAATTACAGTTGTCTGCATTTTCCCCCCACCCCAGCCAATCCCACCTCTCTCCCTTGCTTCCACCCTCCCCCTTGGTTATGTCCATGTGTCCTTTGTAGTGGTCTTAAAATAATGGGTATATTGTCAGTGACCTCCCAGCTTCTAGAAGATTCTTCTAGCTCAGCTCTCTCATTCCAACTGGTCATAATGTCAAACCCTCACCTCTATTCACTACACCTAAAATGTTCCCAGAGGGCTGGGCTGCTTTCAGGGCAAACACCTCTCTGATCCTCAAGCTTCCCCCAACTACCCCAATGCATCCTGCTCGGGTGCTGAGGCCGCATTCTGGAATACAGATTCTTGTGCATCAGATCTCAGATTTGAACCCAACTTGGTTCACCTGCTTGTCATGGAAAACCCAAGGTGTGGCTCCCCAGAGCCTTCACGATGGCACTGCTATCTAATCTCACCCAGTGTGAGACTCATGCCTACATCACGTTCACATGCAAGTGGAAATGAAAATCACCCTGAACCGTGTCCAGAGAGCCAATGACAGGAAAAACCATGGAACTGGCTGAAATTTATGAACTATCACTCTTGAAAATGAAACCAGAGGGAAGCAGAACCACTGTACCCTCGAAGCCCATGTGAAGTGGAGGGAGCTTCACTGAGCTGAATTTGGAGTTCTGTTTCAATGCTGTGACTTTAAGAAAGCGGTTTTGTTTTTTTGGGCCTCCTTCTGCCCAACAGAAAACAGAAATTCCTATTCCCCACTCCCACATTATCACAGTGTAATCTGTGGAAACATAAAAATTAATACTCAGTGTTTTGTATTCCTCAGAGAAAAAGGGGTTAGCAAATGGCCATTATCCCTAAAGCTAGAACTCGGGGAAGTCTGGCGTTGCATTTGGCACTGTTGCCTAAATACATGACAATAATTTGTTGGCACAGAAGCTTCTTGACGACATGAGGCGTGTCTAGAAGTACCACCCCCTTTTACACGTACCCAGCTAGTGTGCATCAACGCCCCACTCCTGCTCAGAAGACCGGCTTTACTTCCCCATTCTGCAGTTGCTACTTTTGCCCTAATTCCTCTGCCAGAGCTACACAGTGTAATAGCTTGTCGTTATTGATGTCACGAACATTGGTTAGTCATTCCAGTAAAGGTAGACGTCTTTGTCTCCCAGCTGAAGCTTGTATAATTATCATAACTAGTGTTTATTAAGGTCTTTCAGCCCGCAGTGAAAAGTGCTAAGAGCTTTATAGACATCACAACCTACAGTTCTCATGATCACCTCTCTGAAAAAGGCACAATTCTGCTTCTAGGTTTACAGATGAAGAAACCGAGACCTGAAAGGGTAAGAGATAGGCTACAGCGGAGACTACACTAACCCTACAGAACCTTAGACTTTGTCTTTTAGTGTATTTGCAATGATAACCTCCTGGAAGAAACCACTTCAGTGGGTAGCTTTTTACAACCCAACTTGCCTAAGAATGAAAAAATATGGTAACTTTTAACGAAAAAGCTATTCAATTCTATGCTGTTATTACCTTCCTTTTCTGGGTAAGGGGGGGAGTTACACCATGTTTCGTTGGGCTTGACAGTGTGTGCTTGGCTTGCACAGTGCTGCACATTCGCTGTGGACGTCACCCAGGGAGTGCGGCTCTTGCCCCAGACATGCCATTTGCACTAGAGCCAGGGTTGGGAACTGTAACTTTCTTTTCATGTTTCAGAGCTGGTCTCTCTTTCTGTGGATTTTTTTTTTTTTTCATTCACTAGAAATGTGTTCTTTTACATTCCTCAGACCTGAAGAACAAACTCTGCCAGGTGAATTTAATTTATGACTCTGCTGACCACATCACTATGTCTTCTCTCCCTTTTATTTTTAAAGGGGTAGCATTTCTGCTGAAATCTTGGTGTGATGAATCTTTATAGAAAAATAATCTGTGGTTTAATGGGGCTTTAAGAAATGTCCTTAAAAAAGAAACTAGTTGGTATGAAAATAAATCCAAAAATATCTATGTCTATGATTCATGTGACTCAAGACTTTTTTTTTTGCTAAGATGTTGAGGCTGGAATGATTTATATCCCAATTAAAATTATGACATTATTGTAGAAGTTTGAAGGTATTTGTTGTCTTATAGATGGCATCAAAAAAACTCATCTCAGTAGAGCGTTGGGGTGATAGTTCATGGGCAGGCACCCAGAATGTGTGTAAGTCAACTGTCTGATCCATCAGAGGAAGACTAAGAGTTCTCAGGAAACTTCCAGATACTAGTGAAGACCTGAGCCTAAGCAGGGAGCCACTCTACCTGCCTGGGGACATGGATGGAAGGGACACTAAGGGTGAGGACAAGCCAGATGAGCACTAGAGGTCTGAAATTTCATGCTGAAAAGCAAGAAGAGAGTCTTTTTAACCTCAAATTATTAGCGCCGTTAGTACCTTTTTCTTCTCATTCCTTTGAAAAAATGTGTACTTGAGCAACTTGCTTTGACCATCCACCCATGTGTTGATTTCATTCATAGATATTTGCTGCCCCCAGGTCCTCAAATGCCAGTGTCCATGGGACTTACCTGAGCAGGTGGTCCAAACCCAGAAACCCTGGGCCACTGCCAGAGATCATGACCAATGAGTTTAGGGAGGTTCCTGGGAATCTTCCTTTCAACAGGCTTTTGGGACATTCTAATGCGGGCAGCCCTTTGAATTCACTTTGAGAGACAATTTTGTAACATACCGGGCATTTTAACATTAATTGTAAGCAATAATAATAATCATAGCTGTTATACTCCAGGCATCAAGCTGATTATGTCTATACATCAGTTCTACGAACTCTCGCAATATTATCACTCCCATTTTACAGTTGTAGAGACTGAGGTTCCTAAAGATTAAGTAACACGTCAAGGGCGGGAGCCGAGGCCTGGCTCGCCGCACAGCCCAGCCCTTATTTCCTGTGCGTGCTATCTTACAATCTCCATGTCAGTCACAGAATAAGGCAACACATGGTAAGTACGAGAATGACACCCCCCAGTTGGTCTCATAGGGGTGATGGAGGAAAAACTTACATTTACTAAGTGCTTACGGTATGCCACAACCTGTATATTTTTAAATGTAATCTTTACCACCCAGTGAGGCATAAAAGTATCGTTCCCTCTTACCTTGTGTTTCCGCACATGTAAAAAAGGCATAATCAAAGGCCTTGTCCCACAGGGTTCTTAAGACAATCGAATAAAATAGAGAATGTGGAGTATCTAACTTGGCAGTGAGCGCTTACTGAATGTTAGCGATTTATAGTTGAGGAATCCGAGGCTCAGGGAAGTTAGGGAACTTGATCAAGTTTACTCAGTAGCAAGATTTGGGAGTCAAACCCTTATCACAGCCTCAGGGAGAGGAGAATGTCCTTTTAGCTCTGATGACCGGGGACAGCACTCAAGCGGACCTTGCAGGAGGGGGAGAGTTTCAAGGGCAGGATTGATGGGAGGGAGCTCCAATTTTTGCCCGAGTTGTTTAACCTCACTGAAATTGTATCTATAATTTAACAAAACTGAAATCTCTCAAGACTTCAGCCCTCAGAACTCCTGCCAAAACAAATTCTAGGCAGGTTCAAGAAAAGTGTCCCTGGATTCCTTCAAGATACTCATGTGAAATGGGCAGAGAAAGCTCGGGTGTTTAGAGTAGAAATGAAGACTGGCCCACGAGGTCACTGCAACAGACGGAACAGGGTGTCCTAGAGGCAGGCCACAGACACCCTTGTGAGCTCTGGTGTTAACATGGGCCGGTGAAGGCCGTGGCCCAGTGGACGCGGCCCTGCTCCATGGGGTGGAGGGGGTGGAATTCTGCTGCCACAAACCTTTTTGGAGGAAACTCATACCCTGAAAAGTGTAGATTCTATGCTCTTGGAGTTTCACCCACTGAGTTCAAATCTCTTATCAATGAATTTTTCCTTCGGTGCCAGTGCATCATGGGAGAAAGTCAGGGCCCACGGAAGCCCAGGTTTCTCCACCAGTAAAATCAGGGGCTGACGGAGTGGAAAGGGCTCCCCCAAACTCACATGGCTGGAGGCAGAGGCGGGGCTGGAGGCTGCACATGGCTCCCAGGCCAGTGTCCCTCCCTAGCCACAACTCTATCAGCCTATACATTTCTGTAGAGGGGTGGCAGGCAGCAGGCACCTCCACAGTCCTGCCCCAATGGGGGCCCCAGAAGAAAAAGGGCTTTCGGAAGTTCCCTTTTCTGTCTTCTTAGAAATCTCATTACATTCTACATCTCTCTCTTATTCTTTCATCTGTCCAATAGCTCTTTAATTTAACCAGTTTTTTCATGTATTCATTCAGTATTTACAAAGCACCTTTCATGCACCAGGCACTGCCCTGGTTTCTGTGGGGACAGCAGTGAAGAAAGGAGATGACAACCTCCATGCACACTGGGCTCATCTTTGACGGGGTGCAATGGGGCAGTCTAGCAACAAGACACCTTTGCTGAAAATATGGTACAGGGGAAACAAGTGCTCAGGAGGAAATAAAGAGGAAATTGACAAGGGGGGTGTCCCATCAAGAAGCAGAGGTTTGGGCAGAGGCCATACGGGGGTCTGGGGAAGTGTCTCTCAGCCCAAAGGCAGCAGCAGAGCGAGGGCTGAGGGGGAGTGTGCCTGGTATGCTGGAGGGACATAGGGGCACATGGCTGACAGGGGGTTATGGCTTTTCTCAGAGTCAGAAGGAATGACACTAGGGAGTTTTGAGCAGAACACCTGATGGGCTTTAGGTTTTAAGAGGTCACTTTGATCATTGTGTGGAGACGAGACTGCAGGGGACAGGGTGGTGGTGACCACCAGAGTTACTGAGTGGACTGGTATTTACTGGTATTTCTGAGGTCCCCCCAGTGTTAATGATTGTTCTGTAACCTCACTTTCTACACTCTGTAATTTTTCTCCCTTAGCATCCCATGCAAGAAGCACACCCTGTTGCATGTTTCCATCGTTGCGTGTCCCTGCTAATTCTGAGCAGTGACAGCTCTGACCCAGAGAACCTCAGGCAAAACTGAGTTGACGGACTGGCAAATACCTCATCCTGGTTCTCTCAGCAGCCCTCGTCCCCTCCTCGTGTGTCTTCCTGTGCTTCCGAGGCTGGGAAAGTGGAAAGCAGAGTGATATTTTCCAGACCTCCATAGAGCTACAGTTTCCAAAGGGGTTGAGTTCCAAGACTTGGAGGCAGAAGTGAGAAAGGGGAGGTGGTGAGCAAGTAGAGGAAAATGGAATCTTCTAAAGAGCATGGTGGGAGGGCCGTGGGTCTTTTGGGGTGAGCAGTAAGACAATGGCGGAGAGGCCTGTCCCCAGAATATTATTTCTCTTGGCCGCACTGTACTTGGCTAATACCCTCAAGCTTGGATCCTTGGCCATTCCAGAAATCCTATCTGATTGCATGAGCCAAGATGGCTACAGAAGGTCCAGCCATCTGATCTTAGTTTTAGGCTTCAGGAAGGAGGAAGAAGCAACAGGGATTTCATCAGCTCTGCCCCAATTCTGAGAAGACTTCCTGAAAATCCTTCATAAAAAATTTTTGCTTCTATCCTTAGACGATGTTAAACCACTGTCATGGCCACACTTAGTGTCACTGAAGGCTGGGCTGTTCAGCTGGACACATTTCCATCCCAATAATGAAGGATTCGTGTTAGTAGAGAAAAAGAGGAGAATGGATATTGGGTAGTTGGCTTGAAGTCCCTGCCACAAAGAGTATGTATTAGAGTTCCTGGCACATGTTGTTAAATGGCTTTTCAGAAACGTTTACACTCTCATCATCACAGAAAATGAGAAATATAACATGAGGTAAAATTAAATGTACGTGTCCAAGTGTTTAACTGCAGCCATAAAATTGTTTCTTAGTATCAATAAATTTTTTTAATGATAACTTGAGTGCCTAAAATATGTCAGGATCTGTTCTAGAAACTAGGAAGAGAGCTCTGGACAGAATCTGCCAAAGTTCTTGCTCTCATGATGACCTGGTTGCAAAATGTGTCACAGAGGGGACCGTGTTTCCTTTTATGTGTGTTATCTTTTATCTTTTTCTAGGGCTGGCCCATTTGATATTGATGACTGTTGGCAAAAAGTCGTGATTTGGGTTTTAGAATGGTTGATCGGAAGCGCTCCCTTTGGCACAGACTGTTTGAATCTAGAATCTGTAGTCCATAGAGGGCATGGAGAATTTTTGTCAATAAAATCCCGCTGCTAGCATATATTAGGACAGAGCAGAATGGCCATCTCAGTGTTCTCCCAGGTGTGCGTGTGTTTAGGGCTGGGGAAAGAGTCACAGGGCAACCTTCTCATCTAAGCAAGTGGTCCAGTGACTGAGGCACAAGAAGGTGAACATGTATGAGTGGCGGTGCACGGAGAGGGGGGGGGGCGGTGTGTCAGAAAGCGGGAAGATAAGAGTGCTCGGAGGGAGCTGTGAGGGGTGTGTGGTGCCGTAGGGGCAGTGCGAGGGTAGGCGCGGCAAGAGATGAATCGTGGTAGTGCGTGGGCTCCATCATGATGCTGTATTAAAAAAAGTTGCAATTTCATCCTGTTGGTAATGAGAATCATTAGAAACTGTGGAGCAAGCCCTGGCTGATGTGGCTCAGTTGGTTGGTCCTGTAGCCAAAGGGCTGCAGGTTCGATTTCCAGTCAGGGCACACACCTGGGTTGCGGGTTTGATCCTCAGTCTGGGCACATATGGGAGGCAACTGATGGATGTTTCTCACATCAATGTTTCCCTCTCTCACTTCCTTTCTGTCTAAAAGCAATGAAAAAATATCCTTGGGTGAGGATTAAAAAAAACAACAACAAAACTATGGAACAGGGACATGATTTCATTAAAGCGAGTAAAAGAGTAGGGCAAAGCTATTACTACGTGCCTGGAACCTTGTAAGCACATATTAAAATGTCAGCCATAATGATGATTATTTGTTGATTACAAGCATCACTCTGGCAGCAGTGCAGAGGATGGGCAGAAGGGAACGAGATTACTGAAGACGGTGTTGGCAATGGTTGTGAAGAGAAGGTAGAGACGAGTGATATTCAGGCAGAGAACAGCAGGACTTATGGAGAGAAAAGGTAGAAAGAAGAATCTGGATTCCAACACGGATGCCTGGGTGTATGTGGGACCATTCACTGATAAACACCATGTGGGCAAGGGCATACTTTTGTGGGGGAAAAGGAGGTGTCTTGTGGACGTCAGGACATCATGTCCCAATCTTCTATTTTAATCTAAAACATTGATGTCATGCTTTTTCAGGGGACCTTCGGGACTCAGTATTTCTATTGCCACACTATGGGGAACCAGTCACTGGTCACCGCAGTCTCTTCTTACAAACTAAGCATTATTCCTTACTGTCTTTGAAACCTCTCAGTGAATGGACTAGAGGAAGAAGGACATTGGCTTGGGTTCCTTTCAAGGCTGGTTGTCGCGTGAAGTTTATGATTTCATGTCTCCGCTGCCGTTGTCAGGGAGAGCAGGTGACAGCATAGAACAGTGGGGCAGGTTCTTCCCCATCTCAGTGGTGGAGAGCAAGCTGGCCTTAAGGAGCTCCCGTGCCCACCTGGACCTTCCAAGTAAAAGATGAGGAAGGAGCCAAGGGCTCAAGGACAGCTTTCCTGTGTGACTAACTCAGAGGGAAGTTGTCCAACCCCGGCAGCTCCTTTGAGGAATCAAATCCTGGTCCTACGCCTCCCTCCCTAAAACAGAATCTACCCATGTGCAAACTACGTATTTTGTAAAAGCAGGGGGGATTTAGAAATTAAATGCACATTATTAAATGCTGTTTTACTTGCAGCCCTTTTATTTTTAGGCCCAGCATAATTGCTTTCAGACCTCAAGCTTGCTGAGTTGATGGTTTTGGTTGGCTCTGCAACATGACCTGTTCTTTGAGACTCAGCTCCAGGCCTGGGGATAACAGTGCCTCACTTCCACTAGCACCCGACAGGGTCGAAAGTGGAGCCCACACCAAAGAGAAGGGAGGCAAGTGTTTCGGTGCCTGCCTGACTCTGTCCCTCACTCACCCAGGATACTTGATTATATTAAACATAATCCAATCCCCTGCCCTTACTCCATACTCTGGGAACAGCTTTTAGTGCCCTTTGGAAATACCAGTGTGCTCTGCAGCCTAGTGAGTTGGGTCTGGATTGGACTCTCATTCTACTCCCTGGGAGCTTCAGGTTAGCTTGATCCCTCTGCGCCTTCAGTATCCTCCTGTGTACACCGGGGCTCATAGTAGGACCTGTCTCACAGGGTTGTTGAAACACTGAATGGTACAACACGATGCATGTGAAAGTCACAGTGCACCACCTGGTATTCCATCACTGGGAGAGCAGGCTGTGAATGGTGCAGATGGCAAGAAAGCTGGATGGATCAAAGTGCCTCCAGGCCAGGCTATGCAAGTTCCCAATAATAAATGACTGTCTTAACTAAAGACTTTTAATCGGCGCTGATATTCTAAACAAAGCAATGACTTCGGACCTGTGCAGTCTTCCTGTGAGGGGAGAAACAAGACATAATTATTTTACAGCAGTTTCCACTATTTATTTTTAAAATAATTAAAATCTGATGTTTTCAGTAGACAAATTTATTTATTTTGGGATCTTCAGTAGTGACAACGAAAACTGCAAAAACAGCGAAACAATGACCATCAACTCTTATCTTTCCAGAACCCCTCCTGTTCATGGGTTAACTCCTCCTTATTCCCCAAAGATTTTACCTATAAAAACTTTAGGACTTAACACAGGAGATTCAGTTACCTTTTTTATTATTCACTTATCTTATGTTCTCATGTTATTATACTGGAAGAATTTTAACCACCCAAACACCATCTTAAACCATGTAAGTGTAATTTGCAAGAAAACTCCTGACAGGTCCCTTTGGGCCAGTTTGATATGAGCTTAGTAACAAAATGCATTTTAAGTGAGTCTATTTTCCTGGCAAAAATTCTGCATTTGCTCCATGTTTATATAAGAATGTGTTTGCTCTCTCCTGGGGACCAGACTTCATCTCCCATTTTTCCTCTGGGGTGTAGCTCTATAATGGCCCAGTGGTTTTGATGACTTCTCCAACTTCTTGCTCCTGGAACACACGATCTGGAGAGACTGAAGCAAGGACAAAGGCCAGAGAAGACCACCTTGAGAGTACTGGTGTTTTCAATGCTAAGCCTGTAAGGACTTAGGAGCAATAGTACCCAGAAAGTTTAGCAAACCTGGGAAGAGATAGAAATTAAACACCTCGTCTGATGAGCAAATCATGGTTTAAGATGGACAGAGCATTTCGTGTACAAGAAAGACTGCAGTCCCTTCCTTTCCTAGTTCACCTTTTACTTTACCACTAGATTGGCTCTTTTAAGATACGGCCATGGTTGGGTCAGAGCTCTACATAAAATCTTTTAGACTTTGTAAAGAAGACATTAGCCTTGCACACGAGCCCTTAACGTTGAGCCTTCCCAGCCTCATCTACCATGGTTGCCCCTCATACCCTGTACTCCAGCCACACTGAACTTTTCCCCAAATTCACCATGATTTGCTCTGTCCCATGTCTTTGCTTTGGTTGTTTTCTTTGCCTGGCGAAATCCTGCCCATTGGTCAAAGCCCAGCTTAAATACAGTTTCCCAATGGAAGGCTTCTTCTTTTTTTTAAAAAAAATATTTTATTGGTTATGCTATTACAGTTGTCCCATTTCCCCCTTTATTCCCCTCTGCCCTGCACCCCCACTCACATTTACCCTCCTTAAGATCTTTGGCTTCTCCATTTCCTATACTATTCTAACCTCCCCTTGTCTATTTTTGTACCTATCATTTATGCTTCTTATTCCCTATACCTTGTCCCCCATCCTCTCCCCCTCCCCGCTGATAACCTTCCATGTGGTCTCCATTTCTGTGATTCTGTTCCCATTCTAGATGTTTGCTTAGTTTTTGTTTTTCTTTTTTATGTTTAGTTGTTGATAGTTGTGAGTTTGTTATTTTACTGTTCATATTTTTGATCATCTTCTTTTCCTTAGATGAGTCCCTTTAACATTTCATATAATAAGAGCTTGGTGATGATGAACTCTTTTACCTTTACCTTATCTGGGAAACACTTTATAAATGGAAGGCTTCTGAAAGCTTAAAGCTGACATAGTTACATTCTCCTGTTTCCGTGCACTTTGTAACAGGTCTCTTTGCAGCACTGTATGCACTCATATATAATTATTTTTTGGTACGTCCCTTTCCTCTGTGGACTCCAGGAAGGAGTATATCTGCTGAGAAGAACTGCATATGATTAACTGGGCACAAAAATCATAACCAGAATCTAGCAGCCATTGGTAGTGGAGGCCTCTCAGGCAGACTGCTTTTCAGGGAAGAGCCAAAGGCTGAGCTGTCAGCCTGTGCACTGTATTCCTGTTGGCTGAGCCCACCTTATGAAGGAGTTCCTGGAATCATCTTTTGACCAATGGGCAGAGACCTGTCCTGTCCAATCAGAATTGCACAGTCATATCCTTATTTGCATATTTACTGACTAAGCAGAATGTCTCCTTAAGGACTAATCAGAATGCTGGAAGCCAACCAATCAGGGCAATGTAATTTGGCCCAATGAAACTGTGTTGAGTTTGGAGCCCTTATTTGCATAGAAATGGACCAATCAGGGACTAGGGTGGGTACTCTATATAAGCCAGCCTTCTGGTTGCTTTGGGGGAGTGTACTTTGAGTTTCCACCGGCAGATACATGTCCGAATTTGCAGACTCTTTACCTGGGTAGTCTCTCCTTTGACTGCACCTCAGCTTGGGGATTCCTGTTGGCATTCCATTGATAACAGCAACTTTCCCTCGCCATCCCTATATCATAGTGATATCCTCAAAAGATTGGGAAACATATTTTATAAGTTGTACTTACTCCAGTGTTTCAAAAACAGTGAATGAATTAAAAAATGAATGAATGAAGCAACCCAGCACAAGAATACAATAATAGTTCCTAGAGAAGATGGAATATTGAGGAGGGATGAACCCTTTCTCTCAGTTATCTGGACTATTCAGCTGCCTGCGCTACTTTGTAGAGGGCTTAATAGGGAGCAGGTAACAACAGATTCCCAGGGGAGGACCCTCTGCTCTCAGAAATGTGAGTGCCTCTTGATAAAATGAAAGAGACCTTCCAGGTTGCTGACTTTTCCCATCATGAAAATTTATTAAAGAGAAACCAGAATCCCAAGGTACCCTCAATGAGAATGGAGAGGAACTGTGTGGGAGAGAACAGGGCACAGAGATTCCTTTGCAGCAAAAAAAAAAATTACCGCTGTGTGGGCCGGGAAATTCTTCCACTTAAGAGTCATCCGCTCTGGAATGTACAAGGGGAAATAGTCTCAGTAGGCTCTTGACTCAGCACGGCCTGGAATTGATGTTTGGGGCTGTTCGGCAAGGTCCTGGGGCATTTACATTCACAGCAGTCTGAGCCCAGTTGCACACGCCGGCGGGTATCAGTACAAGCCTTAAATCAGAACCACCCGTTGCACCCCCGCCCCTCGGCCTGGCTCCGAGTCCTCCCCCTTCCCCTGCAGGCTCATTAAGGCCTTTCCCAGTGCAGAGACACTGCATTTTGGGGACTGGTGGAGTGTTTGATATTTTCCACTCTGCGTGTCAAGGGCATTTACAGTCGGCGTCAGAATGTTATGTCGGTCTGAGGAGGCACTTTGAAGTGTTCGTGGTAGAGGCCACATGTGCAGGCAAGATGTGCCTCCTCCGCATCCCAGAGGTTGCTGCTCAGGCTTTCCCAGCATCATGTGACAATGAACAACACCACTTAACCCTTTAGTTCTTGGTATAGCTACTCATGCTTAGTCTTATTATTACCATTCAAGGGGATACTTCCTTCTCCTCCATCGCAGCTTTGGAGATGGCCTGGAGGCCTCTCTCCTTGCCTGCTCGTCAGCCCTTCTAGGCACTGTTTTGTGTCTGATTTTGCTACCACTCAACATGAACTTAGGTGTAGCAATGTGTTTCCAAAGAGTACACGCAGAGCGGAGGCGCACAAGGTAACACTGCCCAGGTGGTCCGAGCCTGGTGTCCCTTGACACTTGCATCCCGACCCCGACTGGGTTCAGAGATGCTCCACCTCCTCCAGCAGCAGGGGGCTGCAGATGGAGTCATTGGTTCTTTCATTTCATTAAATGATAATTCACAGGCAGCCCTGCAAAAGCCACTTGGCCTATTCCAGGAAAGTCTGGACACCTGAGACCCTGAGAAAAAAAATATATATGAGACTTTAGAGGAAACATTATCAGCTGACCTCAGTGTCTTACTTACTTATGTGGTTTGGCTCATGCAACAGCGTAGGGCTGAGATTGATGACTTGCAAAGCTTTTTCATGTTGGAGGTTCGGCAATGCTCAACTCTCAGCTATCCTGGAAAGGTCTTGAACTTGGCAGGATGGGCTGGGTGGAGACAGAGGGCTCCTCTCAGATATAGTGGGCGTCATTGTCTCTTGGGATCGGCCTTTATTCACAAGGCGTTTGGCAATGCAGTAAGAACAAACGAATTTTTAATGGACATGAGTCATTTCAGGCACTCCAATATGGAGACCTTTTGGCAAAGGTACCTTGGGCTCTACTCCATCACCCAGAAGGGCCTCTAGAGATGTTTGTTATATATGGAATTATCCCCTGCAATAATAGCCATGCTTTTTCATTTTAATTTAGGAATCTGAAGAAAGGGAGTCCTGCCTTAATATTATACTATTAACTAGTAATAACAATACGCTGTGCCAGGCAGTATGCTAGGCATTCACAGGCTAGGTAAAGCACTATCTTAGTTAAGGCTTGGAATAATCCTAGTATCTGCATCTGCAACTCAGAAGCTAATAACGTGTACAAGGTCATATTAGACAACAGAGGATCTGGGACATGGGCCCAAAACATCCTGAGTCTAATTAATATCTGGGTTACACAATAGCGCAATTCTGCCTGTTCAAGGTCAAAGACAGTGACCTTTTGATCTCCAAAGACAACTCTGGGGCTGCTGCCTGCCTTTAACCCACATTTTCCCTGGCTGTGTGTCAGGGCTGTTTCATAAATACCTCCTGAATGAAGGAATGAGTACATGGCAGGTGACCCGCACCGAAGTCTAGACGTCCATAACGAGAGCCTGCCCTGAGCCATCCCCAGCACAAGCAGGATGTTTTTTCCCCAGAGCAGCCAGGGGATCAAATCCTTCGGAGTCAGGAATCCACGTTTTGCTGTCCAGAAATCCCTCTCAGATAGCCAGACTCCTCGGCCCCCGGCACTGCTTTCTTCCTGTGTCACAGGCTCTGAGCCTCAGTGGCCTGTCAACAGACAGGCACAAGATGGAAGAGAGCGCTGACTTCCGTAGTTCATTAGAATAACGTTGCCATTTGTATTTGCTGTGCACGGGTCCAAGGCCTTTCCTAATAAGTAGGGTATTCGCACTCTGGTGAAGAGCCTTTCTGAAGTTAGAAGAGTGAAATGACCAAAAGGAGCGAGTTGAGTGTTTTGTTGCAAAGATGTCTTATCTTGTGTTCTCCGGAGGGCAGCCAGCGTGGGATTAGGAGAGGGGTGTGTCGTGATTTTTTTGTTGTTGTTGTTGTGTTTACATTGGTTGAAATGAGAAACCTTTCCGATCACCGTGTCCTAGAAATAAAATGTTCGATATGGAATAGTGTCCAAGTCATGTGACCCCTAAAAAGCCCATTTGGCCCAATGCTTGAATGTGTTTTCAATCAAGAATTGCTACCTCGAGTCCCCTCTGCCTTTGACTGTGGAGACCTCTATTCAGTGACTTCCTTATAAGGCTTCTCCCTTTATGTAGCTCCCTCTGCTTAACAGAACTAGTTTATTTTGCCTCCAATGTACCAGAAAGAAAGAGATACGTGTTTCTGTTGCTGAATGGATTCATCCACGTATTTTTGTTGTAGAGCTTAGTTGGCAGCTGATTCTCACAGGAGAGGCGATTGGCAGCTAAAACAATGTTAAACTAGGCATTTGTCATGACTCAGCCTACTCACAAACCTATAAAAATCCCAAACCTTAAAGGTCAAAACTGACAGGACTAAACTCTGTTTGTTTCTTAAATTTATACAGACAGTTGGTGGTCCTTTGCCTGCTGGTCTGTATTACTACCAAGAAATTTAACTTTGTCTTTATTCTTTTATTGTCCTTTATTTTCCTCTAAGCTTTTCTATTCGTCTTTCTCTTTTTCCCTCTTGCTTCATATTTTCCCTTGCTCACTGACTCATATCTTTCACTCCACATCCCTGATTTTTTCCTCACTCACCGTTGTACACAGATTGGGAACGGGATGGGAAACCAGTGGGAGATCATGTACGTCCTGAAAGACCCTCCATGTCCCATCTCTGTGTATAGCAGCATCGTTCACTTTCCAGCCAGAAACCTCCCAGCGGCTTCCACCTGAGCACCTGCCCGCCTCTGCGGATTCTTTTCCTCTGCCTCTTCCTCATTTTCCTCTTTTTTCTGTTCTTTATTCCTCTTCAATTTTTCTCTGCTTCTTTTCCAGAGGGAATAAAAAGAACTATTATTCCTTGACTACTGAATCCATGCTAAATATAAATGTTGAGCCTTTTTAAATGATGTCACTTGATCATAACTGGAACCCTAAAAGATAAATGAGTCTCTTACCCTTGTATGGGGGAAGGAGTGAGTGCCATGCCTGAGCCGGTGGGAGGCAGGACAGGACCCCACCCATTCTGCCTCACCTAGTGCTGTCTTTACAGGTCAGCCTCCATCCTACACTCTCCCCTGACCTCAGGCTTGAAGGTTTGTTTTGCTTCTCATTGCCTGTCAGAACAGCAAATATATTTAACACTGTCTTATTGTTTTAACAATGGCTGTGCTTTTAAATGAACATCACAAAAATCTATCACTGCTAAGTTTGGGGGATATAGGAGAAGTTTAATGTGTGACTTCAAAGCTCTGTCTTGATTGGAAGCACATTTATTATTTTTTCTTTTGTTTCTAGTTTCTAATTATGAGACATTAAGTGTGACTCAGTTGGTTGAGGATCGTCCCGCAAAGCAAAAGTTTGCTGGTTTGATTCCAGGTCAGGGCACATGCCTGGGTGGTGGGCTGGTCCCCAGTTTGGGCACGTGTAAGAGCCAATGGATCAATGTTTCTCTCTCTTTCTCCCTCCCTTTACCTGTCTCTAAAAATAAAGAAAGAAAATCTTTAAAAAAAAGAATTACATTTTAGAAATATTCTTAATTTCTCATGTTAACTAACTTGTCTTTAGCTACTTATCTACTATTTAAACTATACACTGAGTTTTTAATTTCAATAATTTTTAAAAAATTTTCTTGAAATGAGCCATATTTTTCAAATATGTCAGTTTCATTTCATGATGTCGTATTCATTTGACTTTATTTTTGTATGCTTTTAGCATAATCACTTTATAACTTATATTGTTATCCAGTCATCTCAAGTCCTTAAGGATTTTAACATGCCATTTGCCTTATTTGCTAACTTTTGTTCATGGCAGATTGTTCCTTTGAATGTTTTGTGATTTTTAATAGAAATGTATCCTTATGTGGGGTAGAGGTTTTTGTTTCTTGGCTTTTTCTTTTTTTGAGAATCTTTTGTACCTGTGGATGGACTTTCAGAGTAGCTTTATGTTTGTATCTGCCAAGTGACCCAGAAGAATCACCAGCCATGGACCAGTTTTATCACTATTTTCTAAGCTTAAGGTTTCTAGATCAAGTAGGTTATATAATTTCAACCTAGAACACCTGCCAGAGAGAGTAGAATATTTATAAATTATCCAGAGAGACTTTATTCTCCTGCAAAAGCCCAGATAGTGGCATACAAACTTCTTTGCCATGTCTGTACATCTGTTGCAGGCTTTTTCCAGTCCATCCCTTAGTTAACCCTTGAGATTCTGGATCTGTGTAGTTGGCCTTTATTTTAATTCTTTGGCTTACATGATCCCAAGGCATCTTCATCTGTCTCTGTAAGGCCGATAGAAGTTATGTCCCTAGTTTAATTAGAGACACACTCTACACACACACCTCCCAGCATTTTTCCTTCCCCACTGGTTTTCAGTCTGCTTTCTGATTCAGGCAGACCTGTAGTTTGTCGCTTCTCAGCTGTGACTTCAAAAAAAACGTGTGCTGTATTTTATCTGGCATTTCTATATTTTTGTATTAGATGGATTTACAGATTATAAAGTCCATCAACTTACTAGAACTGTAAGTATATTATTCAATATCTTAAAACATATTTGAAGTTGAGATACGAAATGTGTATGAATTCCATCTTGTGTTTATTAGAAAAAGCATTAAACTTCCCTATGCTACTTCTTTCTGATCATGTTTAGTTTTTATAAAAGTCAAGCAGACATAGCTATTCAACTTGATTTCTCACTGTTAAAAGAATTTCCAAAGCTTTGACATTACCAGTATGAAGATACTTTCTAGAATATCAAATAGTCATTGAGTCTCACTCTATATTGATACTCAGAGGTTGAATTTTAAAATCTTCGAAGTCACATAATCTTGGAGAAGTATCTTAATACAGGAACAAAAATCCTATCTATCCCAAAAGGCTGTTAAAATAGATAAATGAAAGCCCTGGCCTGGTGGCTCAGTTGGTTGGAGTGTCATCCCATGCACCTAAAGGTTGCAGGTTTGATCCCTGGTCAGGGCTCATATCTAGGTTATGGGTTCAATTCCTGGTTAGGCACATACGGGAGGCAACCCATTGATGTTACTCTCTTACATTGATGTTTCTCTCTCTCTCTCTTTTTCCTACCCTCTCCTCCATCTCTGTCTCTCCTGTTTCTTTTTCTCTCCCTCCCTCCCTCTTTCTCTTCCTCTCTCTCTAAAATCAATGAACATATCCTCAGGTGAGGATTAAAAAAAAAAGAACAGATAAATAAAATAAGAAGGTAATATACTTAGTCCAGTGCCTGGTCATAGTAAGCATGGAGTAAAAGCAGGAATAATCACAATAATAGTATTGAAGTAGTATTTGGGCCCCTAATTCCAGATGCTACAATTTTTTTTATTGTTAAAATTAATGCACATAAGGTGTGAACACTGAGAAAGTCACCTGGTTTTTGGTGGCACACGTCAGTTTCCTTCCTCTCTTTATTATTCATTCTATTGGCGCACATCGAAGTTGTTACCGGATTCATCTGTATCTTCAATTAGGTGTAAAGTAGGAGGTTAGGAAGTAAGTTTAAGCTACTCAGAACTAATCGCTATGAGACATTTGACCATAAGGAAGGTCTTTTATGGAGTAATTATGCAGACCCTGCAGAAGGCGGTCACCGCGTTATCTCGGCTGTGCTGTATGCGACGTACTTAGTAACTGTTCCCGTAAAAGCCTTGGCTGCTGGCAGCTGTGCCCAGTGTCCTGGACCTGGTTCTGACATTGGGAGGGTTGTAAAGCAGTATCGTGCGTGGCAGGCCACTCAGCATGACTCAGCACATGCACCTGCTGTTCCAGAAGGTGGGACCAAAAATCTTGGCCAAAATCCATATAGATTCCCGTATTTTATCTCATGATAGATATTTATGTCAGTAGAATTCATCTCAAAATACTTTGTAAGGTTTCCACTTTTATCTCACATATTCTGGTACAACTAGAATATCTCTGCCATTTCTTTTTCAATAGTGAACGCTAGATACCTTTGTGAAGGGAATAATGATAACTTGGATGAATGTCATGTCAAAAGTTAAATTTCACCATTTAAAAAAAGTTAGTCTAAAACAATGCTGTGTGTACAGTAGGCACCTTAGATCCAACTGTAAATGATTTAATTTTCTTCTTCTATAGTGTCTGGAAGAATCTCAAAGTTTTAAGGTTGGTTGTTGTTGTTGTTTTTTTGTCTCCTGAGAAGTGGAGACATGACATAGTATTTTAGGCAGTGCATCCCTTTGACCTGGAGCAACTCCTCCCCCCCTCTGCCCCCGCCAATTTACTTAGCAAACAAGGAGAAAAATACCTTTCCTGGACTAGAGATGCTTGAATCAATGAGACTCTAAGGGAGTTAAATTACATTTCACAGTAACGAAAAAGGAGAAACAATGCATTTCTGGAAATTGTTTCCTTTAGAGGCATATTTCTTTCCTATGTATGCACGCAGATTATACTGCTTCGTCTTAGACTCACGAGTGTGTGTCTGTGTCGTTGAAAACCCTTCTCACAGGCTGGCCATGAGTGAGCAAGCCTAAAGTAAATTAATTAAAAAATCAGCTTACACTTTATTATCAACACGCTATCTTGCTTTGTGGAGAAACTGAGCTGAGCAGCTACTCCAACTATGTGAACCAATGCAGAATAAAATCCGATATATAGCACTCTGTATTGTAATCTGTACACCATTTATTCCCCCCTTCTATTTCTTATCATCTCCTTGACTCATCCTCTGTTTAGCTAAGATAACATCAGCTTCTATAACTCTGAAAGTAATAGAAATTACCCCATAAAGTCTAAAAGAAGTGTTCTTAAGCACTGGCCAGTTCTTGCTCAAGTTGTAATTCAAGTGAAGGACCCAGGTTCCTTTTGTCTCATGTCTGCCATCTTCACCATGTAGCTTCCAAGTTACCATGTCCATCTGCATCACACTGTACAAGGGAAAAATTACGGAGGTTGAAGCACAGGAAATTTTACGGCCAGATATTGAAGTAGTATACGTCATTTCCGCTCAGATTCCACTGGATAAAAGCCAGTTATAAGACATAGATTTAATGGAGGCTGGAAAACTTACTCTAACTGCCTGCCCAGGAAGTAAAGTAAATGGGCTTGGCAAAGAGCTGGCCAGTTTTAAATCACACTGTCTTTGTTTCTGCATCAATCAATTTTAAATGGGAAGTTTATAGTTTTCCTTAGGAGACTACAGTTCTCCTTTCTAGCTTTTTGCCAGCTGACAGAGATGGGGGATTTTGTATTCTAGAAGTCAGGGGAGTTTATCTGCATGTAGAAGTTCCTTATAGCTCTATGTGTGTTCTAGTCTTTGCAGTCACCCATGTTGGATCAGAGCCAAGACCAAAAAAACATAGAGAACTGGAATCATGAGCCTCACCACATGTCAGTAGAAGTATAAAGAAGGGGGCCAGACTGGGTTTGCTGAAGTCCAACTTGGATTTGGCCATTGATCTCTAACTCATGGTGTATGATAAATAGATTCAAAAATAGGGCCAGCTGAATCATTACAACTTCAACGATCTCCATATAAACTGAGATGATTACTTTTAATACTTATAAATTAATTATGAACTTGTTCTGGATCTCTGTATATACCTACTCTATTTTTGGATAATTTAGTTTTTCCCGCAAAAGTCAGTTTTCATAATGATGTGGAGCTGGATCAACGTGACTTCCTATCAATGTAATTGAGTTCTCTAGGGCTCCGTCATGTAAATTTCAGAGCACAGGTAGTCTGGTATGACATCACAGTGTTAAAGTTTCAGAAGACCATTCTAACTGAGGGCTCCCTAACAGCAGAGCCTGGAGATGCACCCCACTGGTGCCACCTGACATTGGCCTCTCAGCTATGCTTCCTGGGACTCAGGGGCTACCAAATGAGAGATGCAATACACCCTCACTTCCCTGCAAAGGAAGCACTGTAATTTTTACACACGTCAGTGATGGACATGGGCAGATATTAATATTTTAAATGACTGGGCGAGGCTAATTCATATATTTGGGCTATGACTTCATGCTTATCTTCCTAAATTCAGCAAAGCACTTTGACAGGCTCTGTGGAGAGGCAGGGGAGGGATAATAATGAATAAGTAGCCTCAGTAACTTGAGTGTTATTGTAGGAGGAGATAAGAAATATTGGTGAAAGGGCACAAAAGTTGTTATGCAGGAAGAGTAAGTTCTGGAAATCTCATATATAACTTGGTGACTATAGTTAATAATACTGAATTGGATACGTGAAATTTCCTAAGAGGGTTGATCTTAAATGTTCTCGCCATCTAAAAAAATTATAACCATGTAAGATGATGGATATATTAATTAGCTTGGTTGTGGTAATCATTTCACAATGTATATGTCTATCAAAAATCATACCGTACACTGTAAATACATACAATTTTATTTGTCAGTTACACCTCAATAATGCTGGACAAAAATATATATATACATCTAACTAAAATATATGGGATGACAGTGGTGATGGAGCAGAAATATAAGCAAGGTATAATGGCAGTACCAGAGGTAAATGGATTAAATCTAATTAGGCAGAATCTAAGAGGGCTCCTTGAGGAAATATTTGAGTTGGGTGGGTTTTGAAGGAAGATTGGATTACTTATGGTAGAGATGATGCAAGAAAATTTATGTGGGCAGCCCTGACCAGTGTGGCTCAGTTGGCTGGGCATCATCCTACAAAGCAAAAGGTTGCTGGTTCGATTCCAGGTCAGGACATGTGCATGTGTTGTGGGTTTGGCCCTTGGTCAGGGCGCGTACAAGAGGCAACCAGTCAATGTTTCTCTCTCACATCGATGTTTCTCTCCCTCTCTTTCTCCCTCCTTTCTCCTCTCTCTAAAAATGAGTAAAGAAAGAAAAAATTTTTTTTAAACTAAGTTTATGTGAGCAAAGAGGCAGAAATAAGCAAGGCCATATGTTTGGGGAGTAGAGAGTAACCTGATTCCATGGAAGCAAATCAGTCATTATTCAATAAATATTTATTCCATGCCTATTATGTGTCAGATACTATTATAGGCACTTGAGATACATCAGAGAACAGAACAGAACAGAACAGATTATGTTAAAACAAAACAAAACAGTTACACTGACTTGGATCCTTTACAGGTGGAAGGAGCATAGAGAAAGTAAGAAGACCACAGTAAGAAAGTTGAGGTCAGTGTGTTGAGGGCTGTGAAACCTTTGCTAATAGCCCAAGAGGTTGAGTTTAGAACATAGATTTGACAGTCCTCGCACACAGGTGAGTGCAAAATCCCTGGGAAAAGTGGGAGCGTCCCACGGAGAGAGGAGATCCCCAGAGAGAATGTTAAGAGATGAGATGGTGGAGCAGACTGAGAAGGGAGCTGTCAGAACATGAGGTCTCTGAAGGAAGAGACTGTACTTATCTTTTTTCCACTGGATCTCCAGTGTCTAGCACAGTGCTCTCAACATAGCAGGGGTACATTATTCTTTTAAATGAATGCATTATGGAAAGAAACTAGATTTCAGAGAGTGGGAACACTTTAAGGAAGTGAGCAGAAATTTAACATTCTTCCCAAATGTTATATCAGGTAAGTTACTATGCTGGCTATTCTGTTTGATTCCCTGACCTCCAAATCCATTATCCACCCTCCTCTGTCCTGCTCTCTATACCCTAGAAAACTGACCTCTACAAACTGCATTTTGGGGGCTTTCTTGCCTTTTGTTGAGTTTGGGTTAACTAATGGGAGACATCAGCAGGGTATCAAAGAGTAAGAAGAGAGAGAAATAAGGAAGTTCTCTCTCTCCCTCCTAGCCAGTGGTTTGGCAGAGGCTGATGTTCCTCTACTAAGGACACAGCTCATATCAAATTGCTCCAGGTTTTGTTTGTTTCTGGTAACACCCTTCATGTAACTGAATGCAGGCCCAGCTGCCTGCCACAACAAAAGCCAGACTTGTGAGACAGGTGCTGGTGAATAGGAAAAAAAGTTTATTCAGATGCTAGCAACCTGAGAAGATGGGGAACTCACGTCCCAAAGCCCATCTCAGTCTCTCAGTGCAGGCAGATGTTTTTATAAGGAGGGAGAGGGGAAGCAGGACAAAGAGGTCAAGGGGTGGGGGTTGAAAACTTCCCTATGTGCAGACAAGCACAGCCCATCTCAGTCAGGGAAGGGATGATCCGGTGTGAATCATCCTGGGTTAGTCATCCTGGCTTCACGTCATTCTAGCTTTACATCATCCTGGCTCCACAGCTGAAGGTCAGCAAATCTTCTGCTTCTGGAGCTGATATGCCTGAAGTTTGGAGTCTGTACCTTTTGAAGTTAGTTCCTAGGATTCTTATACAAATATGCTGTTCATCTATAAGCTATATGTTAGTCAGAGCCGGCACTTACAGAAACAATGTCAAAAGCATGGTGGGGCGGGTTAAAGTTCC
Source organism: Macrotus californicus (assembly GCA_007922815.1). Classification (NCBI taxonomy): domain Eukaryota; kingdom Metazoa; phylum Chordata; class Mammalia; order Chiroptera; family Phyllostomidae; genus Macrotus; species Macrotus californicus. Next base: position 91,757 of record VMDR010001682.1, read on the forward strand.
CTATGGTTACACTCTTTCCACTTACTGCTTCAGATCTTACTTTTCTTCCCTGGCTGATCCCTGGACACCTTGCCACTCCTGGTTGGTTCCCTTAACCTCCCCACAAGGGAGGTTACTTCACTTTACTAAAATTTCCTTTATTAAAATTAAACCCTTTAATGTGCTATTTCCTACTGTGTTCATGACTGATGAAGGAAATAAAAACTTTAAAGAGATCATTCATGATAGAGGGATACTGTTGATGATCAGGGTGGGGGGTCTGAATCCACGTGGGACAAATCTAATCAGTCAATAGTAATATAAAAGCTGAAGCTGGGAGTGGAGACCTTTTCTTCTGAGTAATATGAGAGTGAATGAAAGGAGAAATTGCTTGACACGAAGAAGAAAGAGAAAGAGAAGGTTTTTGAGTTTTGTTTTTTATTTTTAGGGCAAGAAAGAATTCAGCCCATAAATATGTTGAAAAAAAAATGAGCCAGTAAAAAGAGAATAGAAATGTAAGTCTCAAAGATGACAACTAATGGATCACTCCTCCAGAATCATCAGACCCAAGAACAATGCCTAAAACCTATGTAAAGTAGGAATTTATTCTGAAACAGGAAAGAAAAGTGTAAAAGTTGGTGGAGAATAGAGATGGAATTGGTAATGAAAAGATAAAAGTTGAGAAAGATTATATCTGAGGGTCCCTCCTTTCTGTACAACATATCATGTAGTGATATTTGCTAAGCTGGTCTGAGGAGATGGCTCAGAATTTGAGAGAAATGGAAAAAGAGAGTAGTGTAGAATGTGGAGTTTAATTTCATTCTACAAAATGGTAATGGGTGAGAGGTGATGGAAACTCTGCTTTTGTATTCTTCAACTTGCAGCAATGAGTAGGGTGGGAGGAGAAGAAAACCACCATATTCATGGAAATGGCCGTAGTCCAGGGCAAGAGCTAATGAGGGTCTGACCTGGGCAGAGAAAAGCGAGGCTGAATGAGGGTGCTGCAGAAAGTTAGTCTGTGCCTTAATCGACGCTGTGTGCTCAACACTATAGAAGGCACAATGCGGATTTAACAAAGAGCAGAAAATATACTTCCCGCCTCCCAGGAGCACGCAACTAGCTGGGAAGGCACAGGTATATGGTAGACTGGATGGAGTTTAAGGAAAGACTACTGATCAAGGAGTCAGTCCCCAATTCTAATCCCTGCCTGCCACTTAGTGTCACACTCTGAGTAATTTATTTCCCCATTTGCATTTCAGTTTCCTTATTTGACCCATGAAGGAGTTAAAAACTAATGGTCTCCTTGATTTGTAAATGCCGTTCTTGAATAAAAGGAACGAGGGCTCCTTGGAGAAATCCTGTATGCCAGAGCTAGGGCAGTAAAATAGAAAATGAGCCTGGAGCATCTTGAAGCACCGAAAAGAAAGTGCTCACCAAACAAATGGATGGGGACCATGTCACAAGGATTCAGAAGCCTCTATTTCAAGGAGCTCCTCCTGGCTGAGATTGAAGCAATTGAATCAACAAAATAAGTAACATAGCATTGGATTATTTTGGGTTGGCCAAAAAGTTCATTTTTTTTTCCCATAAGATGGCTCTAGTAGGCTTAGCTGTTTTTAACTTCATTGGAAACAGTTTTGTTAGATTGTATTGTGACAGCTGTCATGTCAGTGTGCATTTAAAAAAATCAAAATTGGTGAATTTTTGTGTAGCCATTTTAATATTGAAGATGGAAGAAAATATACAACATTTTTGGCATATTATGTTTTATTATTTTAAGAAAGGTAAAAATGCAACTGAAACACACAAAAAAGAGTTTGCATTGTTTGGAGAAGGTGCTTTGACTGATTGAATGTGTCAAAAGTGATTTGCGAAATTTTGTGCTGGAGGTTTCTCACTGGATGATGTTCCACAGTCGGGTAGACCAGTTGAAATTGATAGCAATCACATTGAGACATTAATTGAGAGCAATCAACATTATACCATGCAGGAGATAGCCAACATACTCAAAATACCCAATTTAATAAAGTTATTGGTAAAAACAAAAAATGTGTTTTTTATTTTATAGAAAAAAACCATACAAACATGTTGGCCAACCCAATAATTCAAAATATAAAATAAATATACAGGCATACATTTTGATATAAATTAATTATTAAATTAAAATGGAGGAGAAAAGTCCAATCTTTCTTACAGAAGAATTCCAAATGACATACACAGATACTCCCCCCTCCAAGATGTGAAGTCTATCTCTGCCCTTCCCGAAGACACACCTGAAAAATTATCTAGGTTTAGTGACTGTTTCCAAAGAATAGAACAGGGGAAAGAAAACAGTAACTTCGTACTGGCAACACCTGGCAGCAGGACAATAACCAAGCGCTGAAGGTTAATACCCCCGTAACCCCATGTGGTACCCTCAATATGATGTGACCCGAAAGGCAGTTCGCCTCTGTGATTGTCTTCCCAAAACCCAGAACCTCAGTCTAGTCATGAGAAAGACATCAGACAAACTCGGGTTGAAGGACATTCTACAGGATCCTTTGCCAGTACTCCCAAGGACTGTCAAGGTCATTAAACCAAAACCAAAAAAAAAAAAAAAAGAGAGAGAGAAAGACTGAGAAACAGTCACAAATCAGAGGAGACATGACAATTAAATGTAATGTGCTGTCCTGGATTGAATCCTGGAACAGAAAGAGGACCTTAATGGGAAAAAGGATGAAATTCAAAAAAGCCTGGAGTCTAGTTAATTGAAAAAAAAAAAAAAGCTGATGGCCTCTAAAGTCTCTTCCAGCTGGTAGCTATAAGAATAGAATTTATCATCTAATTGCTTCATAACTGTGCTCATATTGCTTATAAAGTGCCAAGAGCATGCAGGGTAAGGGAACCATGAAAGCAGGTTGGAAGGCTTTAATCAGCTTTTTTTTCTCTTGTAACTTCCTGTAGTTGTGTGTTTCAGTGATGTAGTGTGTGTGGTTAGCTCAAAGCAATTTCTGAGGCAATAAAGGAGCGTTTAGGTGAAAGTCTCTTGTCTGTTACTTGCCCAGACCGACTCTCACCTCTGCCCTAGTAAGGATGGCCTTGAGTGAGCCAGCCCGAGGGTTTTCACGCATTTGCAAGCCCGAGTGTTTGAGTCTCCTGGGCAGGCCCATCACACCGAGGCACACTATGAAACCGTTGCTATGGCGATGGTCACTGTGACAGGACTACCTTTGGCGCATTTGATTTTCCTGGACAGTTTCTTTATGGAGCCCCAACGTGAAATCATGCTGGCTCTGATTCATGACATTTTCCTGAGACTTTATAATGTTTCTTTTCTCTAAGTAAGCAATTTCAGGTCAGGTAAAAATGTGAGTAAATCATGCCTGGCTCTTGTTCCAGATGTATCAATTTCTGTTCATTCCCTTTTTTCCCTTTCATGGCTTTGGGACAATAAAAATAAGCAGTGCCTCCACTCTGGAGCCTTTCTGAGTATGCAATATATAAACGGCGTACTGGGTAGGGAGCAATATTTCCCTACCTTGGTCATTACTGACCTGAGCGTTTTCCCTGGCAATTCTCTGAAACAGCAAGAACGTGGAGTAATGGTTTTGGCGCCGTCAAGACCCTGAGAGGATCAAAGGGGCTGATGTGACAGTCCATGAGACCGGGAGGAAGCAAAGCGTCCCCCGCTGCCAACACTAACACAGCCCTGCGCTCGAGAGTCTGGGAGCATCCAGTTGCCAAGTGCCTGCCTGCATTTTCTCTGAGGGGGCCAGGCCCAGAGCAGGTCAGGAAAATTATGGCTTTTATCAAGCAGACACCATGGCTCTCTTTGAGAATGGCCAAAGTCTCACTGCTGGTAACTGCAACACATGTGGTCTTTTCAAGAGAGGACACGAATATTTTCATTAACGGAGGAAGAAGGTCCCCGCATGAGACTATTTCTTTGGGATACTTAGGGCAGGGCTGAAAGGAGCAAGAAGTTGGTAAAGAAATTAAGAGGGAAGGCTCCAGAGACAAATCAGATTGCCTGGGTTTTAATCCTGGCCCTTTTATGTACCATTCTGTGTAACATGAGCAAATTTTCTACTCTCTCTGCCTCAGTTTCCCATCAATAACATAACAGTAGTAATAGTATCCAAGTTACAGGATTGCCCTGGCAGTTAATAGGTGCACTTACAGCACTGCCTGGCACATAGTCAGTCCTCATGAATGTCAGCAGCTATCATTATTTCACTTGAATAATGATTATTCAGGAAAGAAAGTAATTAGGTTTTGTAATGTCCTATTGCTGACTGTTCATTTTTCAAATATTCACTGAGGGCTTAAAATGTGCTAGGCATTGTACTAAACGCTGCAGGTAATTCAGGAACAGAAGAAGTCCAGGTCGTGCCATCAAAAATTTGTATTCTGGGGGAAGAAATAAAAACAATGCGTGCAAAGGACTGCACTGCTCGATAGAGGACCCTTTCCTCTGGTGTGGCACTGATGATAAAGTACTTTGGGAGTTCAGAAAAAGAGGTGAATCACCGCATAAGTGGGATGGGGCACTCTTTACAGAGGACATAAGACCTGGCCGAGCTTGAATAGCTAGTGGACTTTTTTTTGTTTTAGTGGTGGAGACTGGTGCAGGTGTGCGTGGTGGCAGGTAGCGGAGGGGGGACGGGGAGGTCTCAAGGCAAATGAAATGGCAGAGAGGAGATGAAGAAGAGGTACTTGAGAAACAGGAGAGTGATGTCCAAATCCAGGACTTAACCCACGGGTTCTTGGTGGAGAGAAGTCCACAAAGGTAGGAAGGGCTCAAGTGGAGGGTTTTGAATGGACTTGGCCAAAGAAGTCTACATTATTATTTCATTAGGAAATTGGGCCTCTTTAGGAATAAGTTGGTAGTGCTATGAATTTTGGATTAGCAGTGTGTTCCAGAAACGGACTCCGAGATATCCTGCCATATCGCTAACCCTTTTCCTCACAACACAGAGAAAGATTCCCGTCATTTATTGTCAGTACAGAAGTATTTACTAAAAATAAATAAACAAAAAGTTTTATTTAACAAAATATCTTCACAAAATACTAATTCCTCAAAAATTGTGTTATGGGTCTTACAAATTATACAGTACTTTTATCAAAGGTTTTATAGAACATGCTATAATTAAGCTCGATAGTTTTCATAAATGGAATTTGCCAAGTGAGATTTCTCTTTTAAGAGGAGTGTCTTTTCTGTGGCTCCATGCGCCTCATTAATGCAGTGCTGGCACTTGGGTCTGTGTAAATCCAAATAAAATATTACTTATACAACAGTCTTGGCCAAAAGGCCAAGGTATTTCAATTGTGCAAATATGTTAGAGGAAACCTCAACAAATACAAGTTTTCCAAGTATTCCTTGAAGTCAATTCAACACTTCACTTCAAATGTAAACCACAAATTCTACAAGTAGACTATTTTGAGGAGGCCCGAAAGCTGCATCCATATTATCTTTGAGACACATTCTGGGTCCATTCTTTTCTGTTTGAAAAAGCCCTTCCCATCTTTCCTCTCTCCCTCCTTCCTTCCTCCTTTCCATTAGTAAATATTTAATGAGGCTCTCGTCTCTGCTACCTACTACACCAGAGGCTCCCGCACTAGTTTCCACCAGCCTGGGTGTCTTCATTGGTTCGTTTTTCCTATGAAAGCTTCACTGTCAACAATGATGGAAAAGAGCCCCGAGTCAGGCACCATCTTCCTTGCATCATGAAGTTCTATGAAAGCTTACTCTCTGACTAGGGAGGTTCTGTTGTGAAGCCTCTTGGAGACTCTCGAGGCATTCTTTGAGTCCCTCATAGTCTGCCTTTTCACTGCACAAAGGCCCCTCCAAAGAGAGGCTCTGGGTAACAGTGACCATGGATGGCCATCGGCATTCCTAAGAACTGGATTCTGGTAATGCCACTGCAACTTCTGGTTGTCCCTGAAGATAAGCCAGTGACGCAGTCTATCTGATCTTTGGTTTCTTACACTAATATTTTATTAATAATACTTGGATACATGCTGCAAAATAATTAAGGCATATAATAACTACACCTTTGAGCAGAGCATTTGAAGATTCTTGGGTTAAAAGAGTTGTACAAATTCTTAAATTAAAATAACAGAAATGGCAATAAAGCCAAGATGAAAAAAAAATGGTGCTGACTGACTTCTGGAGTTTTCCTACATCCTTAAGGAGCTTAGAATGAATAATTTTTTAAATGTGCAACTCAGTGACTGGCAATTAGACCATTAAACAAGAGTGATACAGTTCTGTGCATCCTACTAGTTAATTAACAAGAGCATTTCATAGAAGAACAGTAGCACCTAAAAACCATCAGGAGATACCATGGTATGGGGAGATAATGCTGACCTTCACGCACAGCTGTGAGACTCAATTTCTTTGACCTCGGTCTCCACATCTACAAAACAAGGCATTTAGACTACAATATCTGTAAGATCTTTTCTAACACAAAAAGCCTAGAATTCTTGAGCTCTCCTAATAAACCCCACCCCCCCCCGTGTGCATTTCCAGACCCTAAATGGGATGTTCTTAGAATTTAAAATTGTCATGATTTCTGCTGTTCTCCTGCTCTAGCCCACCGCAAAACTCACACCTTTTGATGTGTGAGTCAGAGAACATAGTATTTTCCCAGGGTTCCTTGTTCTGAGTAGAGTTATACTCCGGTTTGACTTCCTCTGGTTTACTCATTCCACATTTTACTGAAATTTGGCATCCACCTGCCCAATGAAGCTTATGGCACCACAGCTGAAAGCTCCAGATCTTTATTATCTGGGATCCTCTCAAACTCCCAGAGAATGAGAGATTGAGAATAGCTACAAGAACACTCCTAAACCTGGACCCTTCTTTCCAGAGGCAGCGGGACTCAGGTCCGGGAACCTGGGCATCTCGTCCTTCATAGAGTCGTACACGGCCAGGATCAAGTACACTACAGTTCTCCAATGCCACCACCACGTGTATGCAGGTGAAGTCAGGGCAACATGAGCGAAAGATGGTATCTGGAGTCAGAATCTTGCCTATAATACGTATACAAAATGTGTATACATGTATGTCTATATACACACACACACACACACACACACACACACACACGCAGTTCGTTTTTCTTTTCAATTTTTATGCGTTTGTTTTGCAACAGTGTAATGAGCCAATTATGGCAGGCATTTGGGACACCTGGGGTTAATGTCACAACAGCACAGAAAACTCTGCTCCTTTCCCCTGGGAGAGACATGCAAGTGAACAACAGGAGCAACAACACTAATGGCAACAGCGAAACAACACAGCATGTTACAATTCCCTGGGGCAAAGTTGGCAGACACAGCTGTGCCAACGGGGAAAGTTGGGGAAGGCTTCCGCACGCGGGTGACATCTGAGATGCATTTTGAAGTAGCAGTTTTGGAAGCAGACCAGTGAGAGAAGGTATTCCAAGTAGGGGAGCATCCTCCGCACAGGGAGAACTCAAAAGAACCTGATGATTTGAAAGGCTGGAATAATTTGGCAAGGCTTGGGTTCAGGTATCCTGCAAAAGACGATTAACTTTATCCTACAGATGGTGGCAAGCCTCTGGAGGCTCTAAAGCAAGAAAGTGATGTGGTTGGGTAGAGAGTGGAAAGGAGATAATGAAAGCCCACTGCCAGTCCACTGAGGAAAGAGAAAAGGGAAGGAAGCTTCATCTTCTACCTGGTGCACATTGACAAGGCTGAGAAATGGAGCTCGGAACTTGAGAGCCAAACCAGAGCCCTCTGCTCTCTCAATTATTCCTGACAACAGACGGAAAAAAGGCAAACCCTCACCTCCTGTGGTCAGCACTGATACTCAACTGGGAACCTCATTCTCAGTAGCTACAGCTCTTCATAATCATTCATCTTAACTTGACACTGGGTTCTACTGCCTTTCATGGGAAAGGTCTTGGGAGGCTGTAAACCTATGTGGTTGGGAAAAGAATCTGCTGCACTAAATGGGGAAGGAGAGGAGCTACAGATTTCCAACTTTCATAGCTTGTCTGCCTGCTCTGACTGTGCTGCAACATGCTCTTGAAATCATTTGGGTGGGCCTTGTTTCCAAGGAAATAAAGAGGCCACAGAACCTCCCAAGTTAGTGAATGATTTCCAGATAGTCAAGTGGAGCAGCCTTCTGGCAACATGGGCTAGATGTGCTTGGCGGTCTTTCCTTGTGGCTGGCCCGTATCCTGATGTTAGTAACGGAGAAGGCAAATAATCTTTAGGGAGCTAAAGGACGTGTGCACGTGCCAGTATTTTTGACAAATGCTCAGTTAATTGTTTTCTGTTATTCTTCTCCTGAGACACCAACTTTGAACCAAGAACTACCTCCTCCCACCATCCCAGACTCCAGGGGAAGCTTCGGAATTACACACATTTGCGCCAAGCTTCCACCCCACAGGAAATAGGTCAGCCCCTGGGGATGAGAGAATGATGCAGGGCCTGGGAAAGCAGAGAAAGCTCCCAAGTGAAAAAGAAGACAAACTCACGCAAATAAAGCCAGTGAGTGTATGTACCAATACGATAAACTCAGACTTTCTCACCAGAACACCAGGAATGGTCATCAGAAGAGGAATGGGTAAATTAATGAAAAAATTTGCATCACCCATGACTGGTAAATAATTTAGTATTTTGAACCTTAACATTCCAGGATGGAATTTGATTTGAGAGTCTATTACTGGAAATCGTGGCACATACAGTGGGTTCCAGAACAAACCATGCTTGTGTAGAGGTGAAACAGAACTCTCAGCTGTGAAGTCCATGACCTTCATGACTGTCTTCTTCCAGCTCCAGTCCTTTTACAGCTTTTCCTCCGTCTTTCTATACAGCTTTCTCCAGTTATGTTTTGCTTCTGCCATTTGTTCACCAAGTGTTTATCGTTGTACCCCAGGCAAGATTCCTACACACTCTGCTCTTGTTGTGTTGGAAAGGTGTACGATGCATCCCCTGGAATGAATACTAATTGGATCAGAATCTTGCCTATAACACAGCAGATGTTGGTTATTTGAGCAGCAGACTGGAATGGTAGAGCCCCAGTTCAACTTTGACACTGCTTCTAGAGGTTGGCTTCAGTGGAAGAAAGCTCAATTGAGATTATTTTTGTCAAAGGTTTGAATCAAGAAATTTGTGCATTGGATATAGCACTTAACCACCCTGTAATACTGTTGAGGTACCTCCTTGTTGTTTCCACTAAACGTTGATTTAATGAACAATGACAGCAATAACCATAACATGCTAAACCAATTTTACAACAAGATCTGCAATCTGATAAGTTCCAATAAAAAAATAAGATGCTGAGTTGCCAATTTAAGGAGTATTCATTCCCTTGGAATCCAAAACTCTCAAGAAAAAAGAAAAACTTTCTTGAAAAAAATTGAATTTAAAAGGCATTAAAATCAGAAAGGTGAGGGAGCTATGCAGCTAGGTAATGGATTGTAAACTTCTAGGAAAATCTGTAAGTGAATTTCAAAAACAGTTAACAAAGTGAATGAGAATACAAGAGAAGACAGTATCAACGACAAGAAACTAATTAAGTAAAAACTATGTCACCAGGAAATAGTAAGTCAGGTGTTAGAATTGGTAAATTCAGATTTTAAAAGTTGACTGAGACACTCAGTTGTAAGTAGTGAAATAAAATGAAATAAAGGCAAGGAAAAGAGTCTTAAAGAAGGAGAGAAATCACACTGATTTTTCTTTAACAAAAGATAGAGAAAAGATAAAGAACTTATCTTGAACAATCATCTTGACTTCTAGGGGGGAAAATATTTTATTTATTTTTATTTGTATTTATTTATTTTTAACCAGGAGGCAGCTGGGTCTGTCTGAGATAGAAGTATTGACCAGAAAGTTTTGTTGGTTAAAAGATCCTATGCAGGTCTCAAACTAGTACAAGGTTATTTGCATCTGGAGTGTACTTTAAGAAGCAGTAGTAAAACATTCTGGAATGGTTTCTTTGAAAAAAAAAAAGTAAAAACCCTCAATGAAGCCTTTTTCAGACATGTGTCATGGGCTTTTGTTGCTGAACTCTTCCATATTAACGAACCAAGTTGCTCTTCCTTTCATTCCTTTGGCCACAGGACAGACGCAATTCACCCAAGTCTCTACCACAGACATTCTCAGATGGTGCTAATAAAAAGAAGAAACCAAACCAGAATTGGTGGTCCACATTGTGAGCATTGTTAAGTATCATCACAAAGCAATAATTATCTTGCTGCATGCTCGGTGGCTCAACATTCTGAAATGCAAATGTCAGAAGCATGTATTCTGGAAGATGTTGCTAATGGGACCTCATGTTGTGTGTTGGGTGGTCTTCTGTTGTGCCTGGTGGTCTTGTTTGAGCCTGCTCTGACAGCGCTAATGGATTCATGTAGTCCCCATCTTACACAGTATTCACTCGTCTCTCTCTAGTAATGCATGACAAGTCATAAAAAACAGACTGCCCAGAAATGACACTGCAAGTATTCCAGACGTTTTCTTTCTCAGTGGTGACAGTTCCAAATCAAGTGGGCTCGGTGCTTAAGTAAAAGCATTTTCCTAAGAGGCGTCTCAAAACACAGCCTCAGATCTAGAAAATCCAACTGGGCTCTTCTTGCCTCGTCCATCATTGCTTACAATAAATATCCAGCTATTGGACTGGAGTTAGAAACTTGTAACAGATGATGCAGAAGAATTCAACTCTCTTTCGCAGATGAAAATAACTCATCTGTTGGTCAGAGAGACTTCACTGCCTTTTAATAAGCACAGGCAGATCATTTTACAGGTTTTTGTCACACTCATTCAGGATTTATTTTTCAAGGTCTCACAAAGAGCAGCAAAGGAAGGATCCAAGTGTCACATACCCCAAAATTAATCCAGGCAGCTATTCCAGTTTTAGCTAGGATAAGAGGGCATCGGAACATTCTTCAGCATAAGCTGACCTGCAGTTCTGTTCTTATAAGATAGTCACTTAATGTCAATAGAACTTTGGGGTCATCAGTTGGTTTGGGTTTGGAAAGGTCAGTTTCAGTCCCCAAAAACTACCCATGCTGACACGATCCTCCTGCTGATGCCTTCCGTACTCACTGCCTCTACCATTCTCTGGCCATCTTACTACGTGTGGGTTGTATTGTGGTTAAGTTTTCTGCCATTGTTTTGTTGAACAGACAAAAACTAAGTCCCTACTAACTGTTTTTAAGACACAGGAAAAGCTTCCAAAAAAAGAGCAATACTTGAACTGGCCATTTAAGTGTTTCCTTTATATCCTGAAGTACAGAATCTACCACACTATTCTAATGATTTTTCTTCTTTGTTTCTCTTCCTTTGAAAGCAGATGCTAGACATAATTTGTCTTTCTATACCCAGTGTCTTAGCAAAGGATTCATAGAAAAGGATTCATACGTTTTTTTAATGAGTAGATTGAACTTGGTCCCCATTGGACTGAAAAAGCGATTACAAAAGAGAATCTGTCTTAGTTCCTTCCCCCAAGGTCTTTCTAATTTAGCACATGGCTGGATGCAGAGTAGATAGATGCTCAGGAATTGCTAGTTGGTTAGTTGATTCTAAGACAGCTACTTTTCTTCAAGTGGAAAGACAAGGCTAGCAGAATAAATGTATGACAACAAAGCCAGTTACTGTTCTATTTCACTCTTTCTGGTGATATAAAGCCTCTGTGGGTTTTCCATCTGTGGATTCAACCAACCACAGAGCGGAAATATTTGGGGAAAAATGTTTACATTAGTGTTACATGTGCTGTGTAGTTAGACCAACGATGGACATGTACAGACTTTTTTCTTGTCATTGTACCCTAACAATACAGCATAACAACTATTTACACAGGATTTACATTGTATTAGGTCTTATAAGTGATCCGGAGATGATCTAAAGGATACAGGAGGGTTGTGTAGGCTACATGCAAACACTACACCATTGTATGTAACAGACTGGAGCACCCACAGATTTTGGTGTCCATAGGGATGCCTGGAACCAATTCGCCTACCTCAATTAAAAAAATACATGAACCAGTTTGGTGAGTGTACACATGAAGAAATGATGATTTGAGAGCTTCACTAATTCACGTGCGTTCTTACTTGCTTGGGTATCTTAAAACATGAGATCCAACATAAACTCAAAGCCAAACAGAACAAGGAAGGAAAGCAAATGGCAGAGAGTAGGGTGTTGTATGAGCAGAGGGGTGGAAGGAGCCAGCATGGAGTTACAGAGCCCAATAGAGAAAATCGGAAACACATTTGACATTTACTCAATAGATTTCATAACTGTGTGCCTCTGAGGTGCCAGGCACGGAGCTCAGAACTGTGGAGGATGCGGAAATGAATAAAATCCAGCCTGGTGAAGTAGTCTAGGGGCAGTGCTGGTGGGGGCCGGGACGACAGAGAGAAAAAAGGACAATTAGATACATGAGGATATTAGAAAGCAGAAGTGATCACTGTTGGAAGAGAGATTCAGATAAAGTACTGCGGGAGTTTAGTGAAAGGGAATGCCATGTCACTGAAGGATGCCTCTGAGAACTTTTCTAAAGGACAGGATGCTGAAGCTCAGGCCGAGATAGGAGAAATCTAGGTGGAGAAGGGATAAAGCCCACTCCTCGTGGGACTAACAGCACTGGACAGGTGTGGAAGCAGGAGATCTGTAAGGTCTGTGTGATGGGCACCGAGAGTTCCCTTTTGCCCAAAGCATGAGGCATGTGCGGGCCGCGGTGAGAAGCAGAGCTGTGAGGTGCACTGTGGCGGGTCTGCTGGCAGCTCTGGGTGCTAAGCCGAGGGATTTGGACTCTACTCAGCAGTCTTTGGGAGCTACTCAAGGTATGATGAGATCAGGGCTCTATTTTCAGAAGCTTAATCTAAAAACAATTACAAAGAGTAAGGCAGGTGAAGAATACTGGGGCTGGGGAACACATTTGAATGTCATTATAAAGACCATGGAAAGCCTAAGAAACGTCTCCGAGAAGGAGGTAACTGCTGGAAGGTTCTGACACCATTGGATGTGAAAGTACCGCTGCCTGTGTTAGTCCGTGTGGCACAACGAGCCCTCAGGCTTGGACGGGAGGCTAGTGTGGCTTGGAACTGGGGTGGGAGTGACACCTGCAAGACTTTAGTGTCAGGTGTGAACAAACAGGCAGGATCCAGGGGACCAATGGCTTTCACGGTTAAGTCACATCGACGGTCTCATGACAGATAGAGGGAAACGTGAGTAGGGGAAGATGTGAGAGCATGGGAAGCAGACTTGAGCGCCGGGGTCTCCTCCGGTGAGGGTTGCTCTGATGAGAGACTTTGGGTCAGTGTGGCCTTGTTACTGAGGTGATCCCAACCTTTCCTAGAAAGTTCTGCCCTCAAGGTAGTCTTTCCAAGTCTTAAATAGCCCATGAGGGGTCTCCTAGATCCATCAAGGCAGGGACACAGATCATAGTAATGGGATGTCCTCCTGTTGATGTGGAAACTCAGCTTGAAGGATTCCCTCCTTCAGAGACCCCTTTTCTCAGTCACTCAGTTACTCATTCAGCAAGCATATATTGAATAACTACGACTTGCCAGGACCTAGTCTCAGTGCTTGAGATATGTTTGTGAACAGATTTTTAAAAATGGCCATTGTCCTGGAGCTGACATTATAGTAGATGAAAGCAGATGAAAGTATTATAAGTGAGCAAATTATATAGTACATTAGAAGGTGATAAATTCTATTGAATAAATAAATAAATAGATTAAATAGATAAAAATGCAGTAGAGCCAGTGGGATCACAAGAGTGGAGTTGGGTTTGAGGCAATTTACAATTTTAAAAAGGTGGTCAGTGCAGCCCTGATCAAAAAGACATAATTTGAGCAAAGGTTTAAGGGAGAGGAATAAGTTATCCATGTGGGTGTCTGGGAGAATATACCAGATGTGCCTATTTATGGACATATGGAAGTGATACACAGACATTTGAAATTCAGGAGAGAGGGTTAGAGATATAAATTTGGGTTAGCATATTGATGGTATTTAAAATTATGGAACTGGATAAATTCACTAAGGGAATGAATGTTGATAGAGCTCAGGATCTGGGTTGTTGCAACATTGATATTTCTGGAATAAGAGGAAGAATCATCAAAAGAGACAGCACAGCCAGGAAGGTGGAAGGAAAACCAGGAGAGTGTGGTATTCTGGAAGCCAAGTGAATGCAGGGTATCAAGAAAGACGGCCAGTCCACTGGGTCCGATGTTGGTGCTACAACAAGTAACATTCATCACCAAGGCTGTCAGTGACCCTGGCCAGAGGCGTTTTGGTGGGCTGGTAGAAACAGGAGCTGAATGGAGCTTTTGGAGTGGGGATGAGAGAGAATGGGAGGGTAAAGGTGGGGGACAGCAAGCAAACATATACAACTCTTTTGAGAAGTTTTTCTACTAAGGGGAGCAGAAAAAGGAGTGTCTTAGGTTTTTGTTGTTGGTGGTGGTTTATGGTATGGACTGAATTGTATCCCCCCCAAACCCCATATGTTGAAGCCCTAACCCCCAGTATCTAAAAATGTGACTATTCTTGGATATAGGTCCCCTAAAGAAGTTATTAAGTTAAAAATGAGGCTATTGTGGTGGGCCCTAAGCCAATATGACCGTTGTCCGTATAGAAGAGACTAGGACACACAAAGAGACACCAGGGATGTGCTCACACACAGAGGGAGGACCATGTGAGGACACAGTTAGGAGGTGGCCATCTGCAAGCCAAGGAGACACCAGGGGAACCAGCCCTGTTAATTCCTTAAAGCTGTTGGTCTTGAACTTCTAGACTCCAGTATTGTCAGAGGATAAATTTCTGTTGTTTAAACCACCCAGTCTGTGGCATTTTGTGATTGCAGTCACAGGAAACTAATACGTTGTTTTAATTTTGTTTTGTTTCTGTTGGGGGGAGGGCAGTTTTTGAAATGGAAGAAAGAATAGCATTTTGCATGTTTTTAGAAAATACCCAGAGGGAAGTTTTTCTATCTTGGAGGCAGAGGAGAAAATTACTGGAGAGACATTTTTTGAGAAGGTGAAAGTGGATGGGGTCTGGTCTTTGTTATTCATTTCCCAGAGCCTCTTAGCTTCAGGCCTCAGTCAAGGACCCTAAAATAAATCTTCTCCAATTTCTTGATAGTTATTGTACCAGAATCAGCAAACTTAAATAAGAAGAGGAGACTCTACCAAACCTGGATTTCTAGAAAAATTGTGAATCGTTAGAGAAATAGATCAGGAAAAAAAAACCAGTTTTTAAGTAGAAGAAAAGAGAAAGGGAGACAGAATCAAGGAGAGTGAAGACAAGATGAGTTTAACTTTTTCAGTGAGAAGTCTGAGTTTGCTAAGATATACAGGAAGAGATTTTCTTGTGGGTGTTGAAACTGCTGAGAAAAGTTTAGCAAAATCCAATGAAAAAGGTGGAGGGAGTCAGCAAGCGAACCTTCTCTTAAAGGTTATATTGTCCATAAACAGTTTATTTGTTCTGAAGAGTTCCCGCCACCACACCACCAGCTCCCTCCTTTTGAAAAAGGCATGTATTGTCTATCAAAAAAGGTCACAGATGCGTCAGGGGGTTTGGTGAAGGGAAGTTGGTTAAGAACAAGTTCTAGTTGGACACAAGAAAAGAACTATTCAGTCTTGGCATCTTCACGATGTTTAACTACAGGCAAGGATATCATATGAGAAAAAGGAAACACCTGAGCTTATAGAGCCTGTGTGAAGTAAAATGCATGATCTTACTACCAAGTGTCTCAGTATTCCTGGAAATTAGGAAGTCTACAAGACTAACCCCATTTTACAAAGGTGGTAGAATCTTGGCATCATGAGGCGAAGAGACTGGAGTCATAATAGACATATTTTGAAAAGGTCCAACATGCAATGACTCAGTACCAAAATAAAGACTGGCACCCAGGACTCCTGGCTCTTAGCCAGGTCTCTAGCCACATAACTATATTCCCTGTGTTTCTATTTTTGATCTTGAGTGACCTCTCAGTCTCTGTTTCTCTGTTCCCCTCTTTCACTCTCGCTCTCCAGCTCTCTCTCCTTCCCCTTCTCTCTCACATACCATAGATGACCCTTGTACATGTCCTCCATAAATCACTCTCTAATGGAGTCCCTTTGTTGTTCTCAAGGTACCCAAAGGAAGATTATGACAGAGAACCAGGGCTCAACAATAAGGGAGATAATTGAAGGTCATTCAGCTGAAAATAATTCATATTTATCCATGGCTTCCTTTACCAAAGCATCTGGTTTCCGTTAGCCAGCATGGTATCCTCTGCTTCTGGCTGTGGTGGCCTACGGTAACCACATTTTTGCTAGAAGATAAAAGAGTGCTTTTTTACATCTTTTCCCGAGATGTTTTTAAACTCCTCCTTGTACAAGGCAATGCTCTGGATTTAGAGGAAGACTAACACATACTCCATGGTGTTAGGCACTGGTGGCTTTGAGTGGCTCCTGGGTGACTTCTCTGGTGCTTTCTCTTTCTGTCAAGGTCAGGTGTACATCAAAGATTAGGGAAGCTAAGATCAAGTAGGCCACCTCGTTGACTCCAACCAGAACTTCTCAGTTCTGAGCAGGTGTGGATTTACTCTATTTTTAAAGAGGTTTTTCTGTTCTCATATTCATGGGTGGAGAATACATTAACTTACCCACTAAGCGGTCAGATGTGCACAGCAGGCACTCTTTACTTTCTTTGCACATGACTGTTAGCAACAGAAACCCATACTCATATTTAAACCATAGTCTTTTTCAGCCTGTTCAGCTCTACATAATAGAAGTACCCACTCATTTCACCAAACCTGACTTCAAGAAATTTTGTATCTCTGGCACAGGAAAAGTTAGGAGAGGTGATTTGATTTACAGAAGGGTTCTTTGTTTAAAAATCATTTATTTATTTATTTTTAGTGAGAGGGGAAGGGAGGGAGAAAGAGAGGGAGAGAAACATCAGTGTGTGGTTGCCTCTCATGTGACCCCCACTGGGGACCTGGCCCACAACCCAGGCATATGCCCTGACCAGGAGTCGAACCAGTGACCCTTTGATTTGCAGCCTGCCCTCAATCCACTGAGCTACACCAGCCAGGGCAGAAGGATTCTTCAATCTATAAAAGGAGTCACTTTAACACAAAAATCAGTAGCGGTAGTAATATGGGGGACTCTTCTACACTCTGACCGGCTGACGACAAATGCACCTGATAGCAGCCATGTTGTAGAAGTACACATGGTGCCAAGTCCCTGCGGGGTCTAAAAGAGATGTCTCACAGTAACCGACACCATATTATTCAGGAATTTCCCATGCCAAAAGCAAAGATGGGACATGACTGCAAATCGGAGAGGAAGCCAGGAGAGAAGGAGCCAAGGAGAAAATGCAGTTTGGAAAGAAGCCATGGTTGTAACAGGGCCTTTAGCGTCAGTGACATGGGACATAACAGAGCATTGGGTTGAGTTAGAAAAGTCAATGGAAAACATGGGAAAGATAAGAGATATAAGAGATGAATCCAAAAGACCCAATATCCAACTAGTAGGTGTTTTGAGAAGAGAGAATGCATAAAAAGGAGAAATAATCACAAAAATAAAACAAGACATTTTTTTCAAACCGAAGGGCAAATTCAAAATGGATGATCCTACCAAAAGCCAAAGGATGTAAATGAGAAAATTACAGCATATAGGAAAATCATTGTGAAAATTAAAACACACAAAAATAACAGATCGTAAAAGCATCCAGGGAAGAAAGCAAACTCCCTATCAGCAAAGTTACATGCTAGAGAACATCTGCAAGTTCAAGGATCATTTTCTTTCAGCCTAGAATTTAATTAATTTTTTTCATGTTTGGTACACATATATTTCAAAATGATCCCCACAATAAAGCTGACACCTCCATCCCCTCAGTTACTGTGTGTGTGTGTGTGTGTGTGTGTGTGTGTGTGTGTGTGTGTGTATGGTGGTAACATTTAAGGTCTACTGTCAACTGTCAAGTGCACAATGCAGTGTTGTTAACTGTCGTCCCCATGCTGCACTTCACATCCTGGGACTTAACTCATCTTAGAGCTGGGGGTTTGCACTTTCTGACCAGCTTCTTCCCATTTCCCTCACCCTGAAGCCCCTGGCAACCACCATTCTACTCTGTTTCTGTGAATTCAGCTTTTTAAGGCTTTGTAGATAAGTGGGAGCATACACTATTTGTCTTTTTCTGTCTGACTTACTTCACTTAGCATAATGACCTCAAAGTCTATCCATGTTGTCACAAAAGACAGGATTTCCTTCTTTTTAAAGGTTGAATGATATTCCATTGTACTCATCCACCAATGGACACTTAGGTTATTTAAATGTCTTGGCAATTGCAAATAATTCAGCCTAGAATTTTACAAGCAAACTATAAATCAATATGAGAGCAGAATAAATATATTTTAAGACAGAAAAAGACATCAAAGTTCTATCTCACATTCACTCTTTCATAGGCTGTCACTTGTGAGAATAAACCACAAAAGAGAAAGATATGGGACCCAGCAAATTACGTTCCAGTGTAGAAAGACATAAAAGAACGCGCCAAACCAGCCCAGACAGACAGACGTTCCCCGAGGAAGGGCTGTGTGAGAGGAGAAAACTGAATGGTGGCGAAAATAGCTTTGATATCACAGTGCAGCACTCAGAAAAGCACAAAAGTATGTTCTGTGTAAAACACACACGCGCCAAGTAAACAGCAAACGTCAAGGTTCACATTTAAGGGACACTACATAGGAGAGGCACAGTCCAAACAGGAACACAGCTAAACTCGGCACGGTTTTTACCTGGAGGAATGGCCAGGCGAGGCCTGGAGACCAGCCAGTGGGGAAGCTATTCAGTCACCCAGGTGAGAGAGAATGGTGGTTTGACCCTGGGCCATGGCAGTGGGATGGAGATGAGGGGGCAAAGTTTAGAAATATTCAGGAGCGAGCATGGACAGAGTAGGGGATCGATACCAGAGAGGAGAGGGTTTGATAGACTCCAGAGTCCGGTTTAGAAATCTGGGCATGAAACAGTGCCATCCACTGGGAGAGGAAACGCTAAAGGAGAAGGTTTGGCAGGCACAGTGGTGGGAGCCTTTGAGTCTGAAACGCTGAAGGGACATCTGCGTGAACATGACCAGGGGAAGAGTCTAGTGGAACACGTGTTATCTTAAGTGACCTGACCTCAGTCTGAAGTCCTGATAACCTGCCACCACGGGTCCAGTGTGGTGACTGTAGGGGAGAGGGGCTGAGTGGGGGCAGGAGAGGGGACAGGGAGGGCAAATGGTAATGGGGAAAATACAATAAAAATTGAATGGAAAAAATTAAAAAAAAAACATGTGTTATCTCAAGCAATGGGACCTAGTGGGTTAATAGTCCATGGCTGAGGGCTCCCTTGGACTTGAAAATCAAAATATCAATTAACAAACTTCTAGGGAAAATAATTTAGAATAATAAGCAATAAAACACGTGTCATCTTCCTAAAACTGCTTTCCAGTTGTGCTGATCCTCACTAAAGTTGAGCTTGAAAGAATGCATTCCATTCATTTGGACAATGGAAGCGGGGGGGCGGGGGGGTTGGGGGGGGGGACAGCCAGACGCAGGCCAAGCCAGAGCCCTTTTCAGTGTCACGGAGGAAGGAGGTTGGAAACACGTATTCACTGATCAGCTTTCAGTGCAGTTTCCAGAAGGAGTCCTCACAAGTGAGCAGTTCTGAATCTGGCCCTCACCTTGTCAGCGTCCCTTCGTTGTCATCAGTCGTAGGAAGGCTGTCTCAGAATAATCTTATAGGAGATTGAGTTTATCAGTTCAATAGACTCCTCTTTCTCCACTTATTTTGGGAGGTGTTCCTTCCAAGGACCAGAACAGTGATACTTCCCTGTCCAGGATACCACCTTCTCTGTAGCAGACCAGTTCACCATGAAAATGCCACTTAGTGAGCAGAGAATAAAAACATAAGGGAAATGCTATACAGTCTTCAGCAAAATGTCCTGTTCGCACTAGAGGCGGGGCTGTGGGTGAAGACTCACTGCCCACAGCCCCCCACAGGGACTGAGCACCTGTGTCTCCCAACTCCCTGACCGGTTGCACTTCTCTTTCCTGCTCACCCAGACTGAGCTGTTTTCTGTGCACTCAGCTCTTTCTCCGCACAAAGTACGATCCAACTGGGTTCCAATTCCTAAATTAAAATCATATCCTAGAACGGCCTGCTTGAAATTACACCCAGGTGACCTCGACTGGAGTTTTGTGTGTTCCCAAACACTGCAGACACTTGTTTACAGACAGTCTTCAGGCTTCCTCCCACGATGGCAAAGCTTGTTTCCCATCTTTGCACTTGGGAGGAAGCAGCTCACTGTTGTCCTGATGGTACTGCTGTCATTCTAGAAAAGAATACAAATCTAGTTCAATCCCGCCCTGTCTTCTCTCCTTTTTGCTCTCTTTAATATCTCCCCTCCCCTTACCTCATCTAGCTATTCAAAAGCCATGGAAATGTAAAACTAAAGTTTTTTGGTTTGTTTTTTTTTTGGCTTTAGGTATGAGCCACAAGCCAATGCAGAGATTAAACTATTTGCAGAGGGGTGAAATCTGACTTGAGTATTAGCAGGGAGTGTTGCCTCACATGGTTTGCACTGATTTTTTTTCTCTGCATTTTTTTCGTAAATTTTTCATCTTGGTCAAAACTTTTTGCAAATTTTAGTTTGATAGAGCACAAGTAGAAATTACACTTCCCACTTCACTTAGCTGCTTTCATTGATTGATTTGTTCCATGTTCTACCATAATTCTGTTATTTTATCTTTTATCTCCTCTAGGCTGTCAGCTTATCTCTTGGGGACATCGGGGAAGGGGTGTGACTATTATAGCTCAGTGTAGGGCAAGGTGTTGACGTGGCCATTCAACAGGGCAGGGCAAGCATGGGTTCCCTGTGCCCTCTGTCTAGACCACAGGTGGCAAACACAAGGCCCTCGGGCTGAATCCGGCCCTCCACCTTGTTTTATCCAGCCTGGCACCTTGTTTCTACCCAGCAGGAGCACCAAGTTCTTGCTTAACTGTTAAGGAATAGTGACATTTATACAGTTCTAAAGTTACATTTGGCCCTTTGAAGGCAACCATGAGGCTCATGTGGCCCCCGGTGAAAATGAGCTTGACATCCATGGTCTAGATGTTTCTCCTGCCAGTCTTCTCTAGGTCACACAGCTCTCTTCCTCCTGCTCAGAGGCAGAAACCCAGAAACTATCATTCCATTTGACTACTCACAGGCGGAGTGGAAAATACTTCACCTGCACAGGCAAGAGATATGGTGGAGATGGGGAGGAAACTCTTTTAAGACTGGAAAGAGTAGGAGAAAGGGGGACATAGTAGATTCTTTTTGCCATTGTCCGTCTCTTCTGTGCCTCCTGGTGAAGATAACAGTAGATTTCATGTACGCATCCGACATCATTTTCACTTTGAGCCTTGGGCCCTGGGTGGAAGTCTGGAAAAGCGATTTGGAAGTTAGCTCTTCCTTCAGCACTCTCCCACGAACACAGAGAAACTCGCACATCCACAGAGAAGCCACATGTGCCCCTAAGAACACATGGACCGGCAGACAATGAAAATGCCAGGGCCAGTCCAGCCACAGATGCCTTCTGCTGCAGACAGAACATGCATTCTCACCCCCGCACACACGCACAGACCACAGGCAGATGCCACAGCCACACCCACAGCCCTTGCACACTCGGCTGTAATTCCCCTCCTACACTCCCTGTTTGAACACAGGACTGTCTCTAGTTAAGATGTCCCAAGCCCCTCTTTGCTCAACGAATCAAACTTCTCTCTGTGCAGCCTCATGAAAAACTCAGCCTGAATGGCTCAAAATGCCTGTGAACAGAAGAGAAATAAACAGCAGCTCAGTAGACACCTGGGAAACCTGAAATTTGGAAAGCTAGATGGGCAGGCTGCTCGGGCCAGTGGCATCCCAGCTACTGCCTTCAGAGAGCTCAGCAGACAGTTCGGTAACCTGCAAATGGTGCCAATGCAGTCATTGCTAAGGGGATGACCGCTGGCACTAAACGGAGATGAAAATATGACATAATATGGAAAGAAAATGAACTTCAGAACCAGGCAGACTGAGATTCAGATGTAGCAATGCCGTGTACTAACCGTGAAGTTGGGCATGCTGTTTAATCTCTTGAGTATCAGTTGACTCAAAAACAAAATCTGCATTCCAGTACTGTGGTGAGGACTCAGTATAATGGTATATACATCAAGTGGCCATTGCCGTGTTTAGCCTTGTGAACATGTGTTTTATTTCTGCTATTGAAGTTGTTCCCAAAATACTCTGTAAGCTCCCTGGAAAAAGACAATAGCTTTAGTTTCACACTCTCTAAGCCAAATTAGAAAGGTTACATGCTCACGGTTTCCTCTGGGAAAAAGTGACGCTGGTGAGCAACATTTGACGAAGGAATAAATGAATGAGTGAACACATGGATGATTGAATGAATGTGTAACTACATCATACCTGTCGCTCTTAGAATCGCCAGTATCTAATACCAAATCTAACATGTCGTCTTAGGGCTAAATATTTCTCAGTTTACTGGGAAATAAAGCTAAAAAACAATAATTCTAATAAAATGAGAGAGGCGTTTCAAGGCCTTATTAGAACAAAGGAAAAAAAAGAAGATAGCAAGAACTTGGGGATGGAAGAAAGACATGTTCAAAACTGGTCATCTAACAAAAGGACTGAGCAGTCTCCATTTGAGTCATGAACTGGAAGGTTATTAGAAACTTCTGTGGGACCCGACTTTGTGGAGTAGTGCGGGCAGGAGCTAGTTTGTGGGACACTAGCGAGGGAACGGAAGATGAAGAAGTGGCCACAGTCAGGCTACTCTTGGGGCTACAGAAATGTCACAGGAACTCCTCTAAGAAGTTTGCCCCAAAGTGAGCTCCAGTGATCTCTTCTTCCTGTGAGCTAAGTTCCATACACAAAACCAAAAGGAAAGCTTGGAAGTGTGAAGGAGACAAAAAGAACGTAATTATGGGGAGCAGGCTGGGACTGCTCCCTTAGGAACTTCCCTATGGCTTCCCTATAACCAGCAAAGCGGCGGCTTTCTGGTTTCATGGGTCCAGGACCAGGACTGCTGCTTAACGGGGAGCCCCTAGGAGAGTTCAGAGGAGGGACTGGACATTGCAAAGGGAAAATGAGTGATTTCACTTACAGAACAATATCAAAGGTTTGGAGAACGGAGAGAGGATATAAATGCCAGGAGAAAAAGGATGTGGCCAAGGCCAGGCTTAATTGTTTATTTCCTTGATGCCTAAGGAGCATCCAAGCAGAGAGGCTGTTCTGGACAGCTTCCTTCAAAAATGTATTTTGCAAACGAGACGGGGTGAGGGAGCAGACTTTTTCTTCTCCAATGTTCTACAAATACTGATTCCACCCATCCCCCTAGACCCAGACCCCCTGACTCGCTCCTCTCTTGTATGTTTTATTCTCATGTTCCCTTGCGCTCTTCCATGAAGTACTTCCGAGTTTGGCTTTTCTCTTATCCCTTTCCCCCACCTCATTGTCAGCCTCATCATGGCCCAGACTCCGTCCTGCTCTTTTCCTGAAACTTCTGTTCCATCTGTGAAATCAGGGTCAGTGGTCCTCATTTTGTCCACATTTCCTAAGTCACAGTGACAGATAGAAAAAGGAAAAGACAACATTTGTGTGGTTCTGCCAAAGATGGAGTAAGACATACGCACCCCTGAATCCAGGCCATGAAATGGACAGAAATAGCAGAATTCAAGCTGAGTTTTATAAGCACAAGCTTGATGTGGTCCGTACATTGGCTCCTACTTTGCCCCCAAAGGGCAGCTGATCCTTTATTCTTAAGATGGGTAAGAATTTTGGTTTAGAATTCTATTCAGAAAGGGCTTTCTTCTAATTGTTCTTTGAGTGCACGGCAGGACTAGTGATTTATTTCTTCATTTGTTAGCTCACTGGGAGGAATAGGCTAAGGGCAGGTAGTAAGTCCATTTATTCCAAAGTGTATGGGATAGTAAGTAGGGAAGCATCTTTAAATACCCAGATAAAGGAGTGGATAGGAAATGAAGCCCAGCGCATGTTAGTAAGTAATAGAACTGAGCTCATATGGACTGCAGTGAGTGATATAACTTGGAAGGCAGCAGAGCGTAGTGGACAAGAGAGCAGGACCCAGAGCCAGGTTCCCTTGGTTCATGCTTGAGTTCTACGGGAGCAAAGTACTCAACATCTCTGTGATTCGGTATCCATAGCCATGAGGTAGGAGTGAAAAAGGAGGGGTGCATAGGCCCCCCGTTATCCGCAGAGGGTATGCTCCAACACCCCTAGTGGTTGCCCAAAACCCAGTTAGTACTGAACCCTATATAAATGATGTTTTTTCCTACACATACATATCTATGATAATGTTTGATTTATAAATGAGGCACAGTAAGTGATTAACAATACTAACTAGTAACAAAATAGAACAGTTATTCAAAATAGGACAGTAGAAGTTATGTGAATGTCCTCTCTCTCTCTCTCTCTCTCTCTCTCTTTATCTCTATCTCTATCTCTATTTCTATCTCTCTCTCATTCTCATAACTGATCTGAGAGGCAAGATAGCTGTGGCCAGCAGGTGGGGGACATACACAGCATAGAGACGCTGGACAAGGAGAGGATTTATGTCCTGGGCAAGGCAGAGTGGGACGGGGTGAGATCGCATCACCTTGCTCTGAATGGCACTCAATTTAAAACACATGAATTGTCTTTTTCTGGAATTTTCCATTCAATATTTCCAGACTGTGGTTGACCATGCATCCCTGAAACCATGGAAAGCGAGCCCATGGATACAGGGAGACTACTGTACCAAATTTGAAAGAAGACTAAGGAGAAGATTTAGAATGGTGCTGGGCACATAGTAACACATGTAAATGTTACATTTAAC